>JADRCD010192499.1:20600-42683 GCA_019843815.1 Montemys delectorum
TGTATATGTATATGTATATGTATATGTATATGTATATGTATATGTATATGTATATGTATGTGTATGTGCATGTGTATGTGTATGTGTATATGTATATGTATGTGTGTGTATATATATACACACATATATACACATATGCACATATATACATTATATATATGCATACTATATATGTGTGTCTGTCTATCTATCTATCTATCTATCTATCTATCTATCTATCTATAATGGATTCTGTGGCTTGAGGCTTCTGTTTGAAGGACTTTGAGAGAACTGAGGGAAATATGCTGGTTCTTTTCATTCTAGCAGTGGGAATTATTGGGCTAACTTTCCCTCCAGAGTGGTGGGTGAACAGAAGTCTCCCACCCAGCATTCCTGCCCAGAGACCCCACTTACTAAGCCATGGCTGGAAGTCAAAACGTGGATATTCATAAGAAGGACGGCAAAGGGTCCTGGGCAAATGGGATCTGGTGTTGTGGAAGTTGAAATCTGAGTGGTTTGGAGTTTTTCTTTCTCTCAGAAAACAACTCACAGCTACAACCTCACCAGAGAATTCAGAGGGATCTAATTGAGGAACACTGCTGATTTAAAGGGTTAAAGGATAACGGGGTGAGAGTGGGGGAGGGGGCTAGGGGTGGGGAGAGGGGGAGAAGAGAGGACCCATGGAAAGGAGAAACAGAAGCCCTACACAACCCATAAATCTTAGACCCACTGTGTGTTCTTGAAGGCTCCGCAGGTTGGGGGTCTGAGGCAGGGCGGACTCTCTCAATGGAAGAAAACTGCCTGAGTACTCTTAAACCCAGCAAAGTTCCAGCGTGAATTCCCCACCCCGCCTTCCCTCAGCGTTCAGACACAGGCAAAGCTCTCCAGGGATGTCATCTGAAAGATTCCCTTGGGTAGAAAGCTCAAATGGGAGAAAGGGGAAAGCAGGTGTTTCCCTCCCAGGAAGGCAAAGGGAGTGGGCGCGGGGAGTGGGCGACGCGGGAACATCCCAGAATGGAGGACACGGGACTTCGGGATGTGGGTTCGGCTGCTCCCTGTGCTGGCTGCAGCAGGTGTTTGTTCTCCGACGTCCCTAGGACGCCGGTGGTGCTCTCTCTGGGCACCCTGGCTGTCTGAGCCCCTGTCCCGCCCTCGTGCCAGACCAGAGTGGGGGGCGGCGCCTGCTCTGGATAATCATTGCTCCTGGGGCGGCGGGAGCGGGGGTGGGCACCGCGGGAGGTGGCGGGGCGCGGACATATAGGGGCGCGGCGCGGTGCCCTCCCGGCTCCCGCAGCATGCCAGCCCGCGCCCCTCCTCGCCGCCTGCCGCGGCTGGTGCTGCTCCGTTTGCTGTCGCTGCATCTGCTGCTGCTCGCCTTGCGCGCCCGCTGCCTGAGCGCTGAGCCGGGTCAGGGCGCGCAGACCTGGGCTCGCTTCGCGCGCCCTCCTGCCCCAGAGGCCGCTGGCCTCCTCCACGACACCTTCCCCGACGGTTTCCTCTGGGCCGTAGGCAGCGCCGCCTACCAGACCGAGGGCGGCTGGCGACAGCACGGCAAAGGCGCGTCCATCTGGGACACTTTCACCCATCACTCTCTGGCCACCCCAGGCGACTCCCAGATCGTGGTGGCGCCGTCGGGTGCCCCGTCGCCTCCCCTGCCTTCCACTGGAGATGTGGCCAGCGATAGTTACAACAACGTCTACCGCGACACAGAGGGGCTGCGCGAACTGGGGGTCACCCATTACCGCTTCTCCATATCGTGGGCTCGGGTGCTCCCCAATGGCACCGCGGGCACCCCCAACCGCGAGGGGCTGCGCTACTACCGGCGGCTGCTGGAGCGGCTGCGAGAGCTGGGCGTGCAGCCGGTGGTCACCCTGTACCACTGGGACCTGCCACAGCGCCTGCAGGATGCCTATGGCGGCTGGGCCAATCGCGCCCTGGCCGACCATTTCAGGGATTATGCCGAGCTCTGCTTCCGCCACTTCGGTGGCCAGGTCAAGTACTGGATCACCATTGACAACCCCTACGTGGTAGCCTGGCACGGGTACGCAACCGGGCGCCTGGCCCCGGGCGTGCGGGGCAGCTCCAGGCTTGGGTACCTGGTTGCCCACAACCTACTTTTGGTGAGTTCGAGGGGCCAGGCAGGGGGCCACCTTGCGGGGGACAGAGGGCCTCGGAAGTGCCAGAACCACTTCCAGGAATACTCATTTGAATCCATTACGAAGTCACACAGGTCTTACACTTCCTAGGCAGAGGCCCCCCACCCCCACCCCCAGCAGCTCTGGGGCTCTCTTCAGAAGTGGAGTTAGAAACTGGAGGGAAATCCCGCAGCGCGCGCCTTGGGTCCCCTAGAAAAGGACACACACGGGGGATTCTTTCTCCACTGAGGCAAGCAGGTTTCCCCCCAGGTGTTGGGAAGTCGAAGTTCTTAGAGGTAAGGACCGGCAAGAATTTTTAGAATTAGCTGCAGGATCAGAATAAAGAGGGTGAGTGAAGGTAATAACATTGTGTTCACAAGCTGCAGACCAGCGTTGCCCCTGCAAGAGCTCTGTGTTAATTCAGTAAAACCCATCTTGCTAGTGACACAAGGTTATCTAGTTTGGCAGCAGTGTTAACATCCTTGGACTGTTCGGGCTTAGGCTGTGTTTAGAGGCCCTTTCGGAGGCAGGGAAGGATAGGAACTTCCTTGCCTCTATCACCAGTAATTGTCATAGGTCTGAAGACCGACCCTCCCACCCCCCACAGCACAAGATGGACATATAAACACAGGACCGTCTACAGGGGGATGCAGCTTAGGGCTCTTCCAACATCTGTGTTCCCACAATGCTATCTCTAGTTAAAGAGATTCCTCACCGATGAAGTGAGTGACTAAGTGCAGCCAGTGGTTCTGAACATCTTGAAGATGAAGGCTACTTCTAAACACGTTCTAATCAGTCTGGCGCTAAGCTACAGAGCCAGGCCTGCTCTAAACACTTTTAATTAACCATAGACAATTGAGGCAGAACAGCGCTGGCCTATTGAGTCGACTCTGTGCTCTGAACAGCTGGTAGTGTGATATTGGCTTAACAACATTGTATGTCAGCTTTACAAAACCTGGGTTTGCTTGTGGTCTTGGTTCATGTAGCTGTGTATTTTTATATACTGTTACTTCTAGAATAGTGATTCCTAAGTGTGGTTAATTTGACTATCTTTTAAAGAAACCAAGGAGCCCAAATCAGCCCAAAAGAAGGACTGGTGTAGAAAAGCTTTGGGAGTGGGGGGGAATGTTGGTAAACTGAACCACCTTTTGAAGAAAAGACAAATTATCAGTTCCTGCCAGAAACAGATTAGGGACAGGATCACTCCTTGAGATTTAAATGATGCAAATTCTAGTGTCTGGAGTACATATAATAAACTCTATATGTGTGAAAGTGGGGGGCTGTCAATCTGGTGATCAATGATCACTTATAATGTGAAGGGTTGCATGAACTCCCTGTCAGTCATGCCTTTAACTTTGCAGCTGTATTTCTGGGGAATTACACAAAATGTTGCCAAAGGCTTATGTCCTTTGGAGAAGTGCAGTGGACTTTGTAGCCACGAGACTTTAGCCACTGGCAGGCACGTGGCTTATTTTTGCTGATGTTGTGCTTGAAACCTGAGTTACTGTAAAATATTAATTTTGCCTTTTTAATTCCTCTGGGTTTAGAATTTAGCCAGCCCGTTGTATTATTTAGAAGCGAGGCATCGCAAATGAATGCCACTGCTAAGATCCTTCTATTTTGCTTTGGTGCTGTTTCTTGGTGTATGTGTGTGTTAGGGGGTGAGGAGTTCTTCCTTTATCTGAAAAAGTCAAGATGTGCAGATTTTGGAAATGGGTGCTTTTGGTTTCTATACCGGTGGTTTGGAGGCCCACTGAGCCCTCGGAGTAGTAATTAATCCCAGAGTGGAATGCTGGGAAAGAATGCTGTGAACCAACACCTAGCCCCTGCGCTTAGACTAATCTACAGGTGCACTTTGGAGACTGGGGCTGGGGATGGACTCTCCACCTCATAGGAATCCCACAGTTTTTTTCTGATGGCTTGGGGAAGTCTGATCATGGGCAAAGTTTCTGCAAGTTTGGAGGCCCTGCTCGAAGTGGAGGTCTCTGTAAATGCTTCTCAGCTTGTGGGTGCTAACTTGAACCTTGACAGTGGTGTGAAGTGAGGTGGGATGGATGAAGGAAGGCACCTTTGCCTTCCTTGCAGAGCACGGATGGAGCTGGCTGTTTGGCTCCTTTGGGTTTTTTCTTCTTCCACTGGCTGGGGGTCAGATGTCTCGGTTTCCATGACTCTTGAGATGAAGTTTTGACAGCTCCCCGTCCCATGGTCTGTAGCTGGGAGATACAACCTGAGATTTTCCTCTGTACATGGATTCTTGAGAGGTCCAGAATAAAGTCAAAGACACATTTGGCTCCACCTCTTTTCAATCAGAGGGAGTTTCTTTCAGGCCTTGGTATCAAAGCTCACATCTTGACTGCTCTACCACATCCCATTTTCCAAGCCATTCTCCCTACTTTCTCAACACAGTTCCTCAGCTCAGTTGGCAGATTGCCACTGTCTCAGGGTTTCTGTCACTGTGATGGGACATCACAATCAATAGCAACTTGTGGGGGCTGGGTGTAGAAGGCTTTATTTCATGTTCCATCTTGTAATCCATCATCCAGGAAGTCAGGGCAGGAGCCTAGAGATAGGAACTGATGCAGAGGCCATGGAGAGGTGATGCTTACAGGCCTTGCTCCTTACAGCTTGCTCAGCCTGCTTTCTGATAATACCCAGGACCATCTGCCCGGAGATAGCACTACCCACATTGGACTGGGCCCTCCTGTATCAACCACTAATTAAGAAAATGCCCCACATGCTTGCCTATGACCCGATTTTAAGAGGCATATTCTCAATGGGGGCTCCTCCTCTTAGATGACTCTAGCTTGTGTCATGTAGACATAAAACTCAGCAGCATGCCCGCTCTCCCCAGGACATTCCCTTGTTCTCCTGTGTTCCTTCTTCACTGTACCTGGAAAGGGTGGGATATCCAGAGTTCTGTCTTGGGGCCTACCACTGTGAAGCCCTCCATATGCATTCTAAGACCCCACCCCTCATCTCCCCTGTGCAACCTGGAGCAGCCCAATTTAGTCTCCAGCTGGGACTTCTCTGAGCACTTAACTCTGATAGTCTTGGCCACTTAGCTATCGAGGGAGGTCGTAAGTAACATGCTCAAGACCAAATCCCCATTCTCCCCTCTGTGTTACGGTACTTTTCTCCTCCAGTTGGTCAAGCCTCAATTCTAACTCTTCCCTTCTCCCTTTTCCTCCCCCTTCCCTCACTCCTTCTCTCTCTCTCCCCCCTCTCTTCTTCCCTCCTTCTCTCCTTTCCTTTCTTTTCTCCTGTGTCTCACTGGGCATTGGACACAGGGCCTTGAGTTTGCTAGGTAAGCTTTGCACCACTGAGCTATATCTATGATTTGATGGGCCCAGACTACCCTTGGCTTTTTGCCTCAGTAATGCTCTGGTTTAATCCCTGCTCCCTGCTGTGTGACTTGATGGGAGTATTCTGAAGGAACATCATCTTGAAGGAACAATACAAATTTCTGCTTGCTAGAATCCCACCTATTCCTTAAGCACCTGTTTCATACTCCTTTGGCCTCACACTTGAACATCATTCCTTCCATCCTTGGAATTCCATGATATTCTGGTACCTCTTATCACAGTCTTTATGCTTAATCCACCTCTCTCTTTCTCTTCTCTCTCTCTCTCTCTCTCTCTCTCTCTCTTCTCTTCTCTTCTCTTCTCTTCTCTCTTCTCTCTCTCTCTCCTCCCCCCACCACCCCACTCCATTAGCTGGGATATTTCTTAAGCAAGAAAACCTTACTCTTTTTTAAATGTCAACCTAGGGCTAGAGAGATGGCTGTGTAGGCAAGAATGCTGGCTGCTCCTGCAAGGACTAGAGTTCAGTTCCCAGCACCCATAGCACCATGGCCTGTAACTCTAGTTCCAAGTGATCTGAAGCCCTCTTATGTCCTTTGTGAGCTCCTGCATGCCCATGATGCATGCAAACGCAGCAGGCTCACATACATACATGAAAAAAATAAACTTAAAAAAAAAAAAGCTAATTTGCTCTTAGTGGGTGCTGGGGTTGCCTTCTAGCCACTCAGTGGCTAAGCTTTGCCTTTATAACTTTACTCTTAGGGAAGTTGTTCCTTGTGTCCATGTGTCTGTCTACCCAGCCATTTTCTGGTGGGATGGGAGATACCAAGGCCTAATCAGAAACTACACTGAGTGCTATATACAATCTGGCACTCAAGGTAAACTGTTAAGGGTGGTTGCTGTCTGGCTTTAACATAACCAGCTCCAGTTAGAGGCTGTCAAAAGTCACTCTACCACATCGTGAAGATGTTTTCAGAATGAGGTGAGTGGTGAAGCATGTGTTAATCAGAGTGAATATTGAAGACAACTTTGTCCCCTGGTTGCATTTTTATTCCCCAAGCAATTGATGGGCATGTGTTCAAATGATAGACTGTGTGTACTTTCAAGCCACATGTCAGGAGTGTCCTTCTTATTAAAATGCCTTTGGAAGTATCAATTGGATTAGAGGTTAATATATTTTATAGAACATGGCTGAATTTTGGTGTGCCTTTAATGAGAAACAGTTAAAATGCCTCTCAAGGCACTTCTCTGTACATCGAACACAATGTTCTCTGGAGGGTAAAGTCAAGTCCAAGAAAAAGAATTAGACAAATATTTCTTAAATCATAGCAATTGTCTTGAAATGTCAATTGCAGGGCAGGGCTGGGGAGATGGGCTTAATGGCTGAGAACATGCACTACTTGCGCAGAAGATCAATCTGAGTTTGGTTCTCTGCACCTACACTGGGTGACTCATGATCCCTTACAACTCCCGCTCCAGAGGAATCTGATGCCTCCAGACTCCTTAGGCCCCAGTGATAAGCCTCCCACGTCCACACAGACATAATTAAAAAGTAGCAAAAGCATATCTTTAAAATGTCAATGGCTTTGAGGTAAAGAAAAAGAAGAAATATGAACTGCTAAGCACTTAAATAACATATGTCCCTTTCCTGAGCACAGTGAGCACACACATAGCTGTGTTAGATGAGTTGTAGCCAGCCATAGCTTCTGAACATTCAGGACATGAGTTGATTCATGGTTTTCAAAATTCCCATCGTTTTGTACCACAGTTTGTCATAACTAATCTGTGGGGAAGGTGCTTTATTTCCCTGAATACTGTTTTTCAAGCATTTAGGTGAAGAGCAAGAGCAGAAGGAGTGTCTGCTGGGAGGGGGTGGGGCAGAGAGTGGCAGCAACAGTACCCAGTGTCATTGCGTGCCCTGAGATTGGTATCGTCTGCAGAAATGTCCTGGAGTTATACTTATGCTTTTTTGTGTGCTCCTGTGCTGTGTTGGGTGCTATTGGCATGAAATTAGTTATTGCTGTGTCTTGGGATATATTCTTACTCACCTTTTAAAGGCTTAACAATGTTGTCACAATTTGTGGCTTAGGACAGACAGACAGACAGACAGATAGGATCCTTCTCACACTTGTGACTCTTTGAAGCATCAATCTGTATATAATATTTCTAATTTTTTCTAGATGTATTTTATTGTATGTATATGAGTATTTTGACTGCATGTATGTATGTGATCCCATGCATGCCTCATGCCCTGGAACTGGAGTCAAGGGTACATGTAAGCTACCATGTGGGTGCTCGGCATTGAACCTGGGTCCTCTGTAAGAACAGCAAGTTCTCTTAACTGTTGAGGCGTCTCCCTTGACTTCTTAACTTGGAACTTAAAACAGTTTGGAAGCAGCCTGACTGTGGCCTAACACACTTTCCGAGCTGAAAGCAGTGAGGGACATAGACCTTAAATGTAGTGATTCTATAAAATGTATTTCAATGTCAACAAGTGCCTTTTTAGTGGATAAATTGAATGGTAGAGTAGGGAACTGTCTTAGTTGGGGTTTTACTGCTGTGAACAGATACCATGACCAAGGCAACTCTTATAAATGACAACATTTAATTAAGGCTGGCTTACAGGTTCAGAGGTTCAGTCCATAATCATCAAGGCAGGAAGTATGGCAGCATCCCGGTAGACATGGAGCAGGAGGGGCTGAGAGTTCTCCATCTTCATCTGAAAGCTTCTAGCAGAACACTGGCTTCCCAGGCAGCTAGGAATAGGGTATTAAAGCCCACACCCACAGTGACACACCTACTCTAACAAGGCCACACCCACTCCAACAAGGCCACACCTCCAAATAGTGCCAGTCCCTGGGTCAAGCATATACAAACCATCACAGGAAGGGTCTGGGAAATCCACATCAAATTTCCTCCTAGGATAAACCCTCATCCTCTAACTTCTTCATCTCTGCTCCTCTCAAGTTGCCCCTGGGTTTCATCTTTTGTTTTTGAACTGACACCTGGTTATCTCTTTACTTTCTCAAATCTCAAAAAATAAAATAAATCATGCTTGCATGGGACAGCTGCTGTGGGATGAATGCTTGTCGCCTTCTAAAGCTCAGGTTGAGAATTAATTGCTGGTGTGGTAGGTGAAGCCTTGGGGGAGAGGTGCTCTTAGATTGTGAACCATTAATACAGTTACTGGTGGAATGGACGAGGTATCCTAAGACTGGCTCTGTTGCTTGTCTTCAGCTTGCTGTCTTTCCTGAGTACAGTCTCTTGCCATGTGTTGCCCTCTTTCCCATGATGCAATGGGAAGGCTATGGGCAGCCCCTCGATCTTGGACTTCTTAGCCTTTTGAACTGTGAGATTAACTTTTCTTCAAAGATTACTTAGACTATGATATTGTTGTAGCAGCAGAAAATGGACAGAGGCAACAGCTTTTAAACATTTGAAAAGGCCAACGTGCTTTGTGTTTCCCCTGTGGGCTAGAAAGTCTGCTGGAACCCTGACACTTAGGGACTTTTCTCAAGAGTTCACAGTGCAGCAGGAAGGTATGGGGCTGAATTCCAAGACCACAAATGTAAACGTTGAATGGGCCTCTTGATCACCTGACCCTTGACCATATGATAGAGGAGAAGAGACAGGAAAGTAGACAGAAAAGATGTCTGGCGTTGTGTGGCTCCACCTTTACCTCATAGTACTTTCTGAGCAGAGGTGATGGATGTAGAAGACAGGGTATGGGGTCAGCACAGGCTCCAGGAGAGAACTCAGACTCCTGCACCACTGTGGATTTATAGCTCCTTCTGCAGGGTGGTTGTAGCTTCTTCTGTAGGGTTGCTGTAGCTCCTTCTGTAGGGTGATTGTAGCTCCTTCTGTAGGGTGGTTGTAGCTCCTTCTGTAGGGTGGTTGTAGCTCCTTCTGTAAGGTGGTTGTAACTCCTTCTGTAAGGTGCTGCCTCTAGAACTGGAACACGCCCTGAAGGGCAAAGCCTTCATCGGGAACATCCTAGCTGCGGGTCTGCCCTGAGTGTTTCTCTCATGGCGCCTGCCATTTTAGTAAGGTCACTTGGAAACAGTTGTGGCCTTTTTTTACTCCACACCAGGAAATTTTAGTGTGTGAATTCATGAGTGTTAGCACTGGCTAACATCTTTGGCTCTTACTGTTCTTACCCTTAAAAATGACCGAGTAGCTGGGTGTGGTGACATGTGCCTGTGATCCCAGCACTTGGGACATAGAGTCAGGAGTTCAAGGCCATCCTTTGCTACATAGTGAGTTTGAGCTGGCCTGGACAACATGAGACTCTGTAAAAATAAAACCAATGACCCCTTTTAAAGCATTATTCAGGACTTTCCCCTTTCACATTCCTAATCACAGTGCCTGCAAGTATATATATGTATACACACAGACTTGTGTTGAAGGATTTGTATATGTATTACCTCTGTCTACAAAGGATATATTTTGTAAAGAACTTTGAGGTTTAGAAGGATGAAACGGAATGATCCAGAAAAATACACAAGCCCACGTGGAAGTATAAAGGACATTTTGTTCAGAGGATGCTCCATTCGTGTGACAGGTGCTGCTGCTACACTGGACTGGCGAAGATGCTCCAGTGCTCCCCCCCAGTATAGGGGTGACAAGGAGAGTAACTACAGATTGTGAATATATTTATTTTCAAATTAAAAAAAAAAAAGGTGCTGCCTCTATAGCTTCAGTGGACTACACCCTTGTAGAGTCTGTGGGGACACTCTACCTGGACCCTTGGTTCCACTTCTCTCTGGATCTTGACCACAGACCCTCTCCCTTTAACTTTTCCCTATTCACTGTCCCAAGTTCTCCACAATGGTGTGTATTTCTCTATAAACCAGAAAGACAGGGGTATAAGGGAGGGGCCTTTTAGTCTGTTTACAGGGTATGCTCTTCCTCAAGTCAAATACCATTCAAGCATGGCTTTCTTACTGTGTGATATGCTTGGGAGAGTCCCTGATTTTCCATTGTATCTAACATGGGATCTTGGAGGTGCAGTTAAATGGGGGACTTTGCACCTCTTGTTGAGTAGGGTCACATGTCTAAGCCTATATTCCCTGACGGAGGAGATATTGAGGTCCTTTTTCTTTCACTTGACCTTCACTCTGGGAGGAGCTGAGTGCAGTGTGGCAGGTTTAAAGTGACAGAGTTTGCTTTATGTAGGTTGCCACGAAGAGAGTGACGAGGTTACGGCTCCTGCCCTTCCTCTTATTAACTCTTACAGATTAATAGAGGAGATGTAACAACCATCAGGAAGGCATACTAGAACACTCAAAGGCCTTAGAAGAAATACGTGACAATGGTAGAGGCAACAAGGCGAAACAAGCCAGTTTTGAAGGATGGGAGGGTTAGGGAGTGCTTAGGGAAAGTAATTAGGGAAATCAAGGGTTGCCAGGCCTTCTGTGGAGGCTGCTTTGGACTTTCAGGGCCAGGAAGTATCTATTGGGTGGGAACTACTCAGTAGTAGTGAGAAGAGCCACAGTCTTGGGGAGGGCACAACTGTGTCACAGCTGGTATGTCCTGTGCTGCGCTGGGCTTGTCAGACACACCAAGTAGGAAGCACACAGCTAAGGTTTGTGGCACAGCCCCTGTCAACTCCAGGCAAGTAAGCCAAAGGGGACACTACATTCAAGACTCAATACTTGGAAGCCATGGGTGGGAAAGGACAAGAAACCAGAGGAATAAGGCTGGGGGTGGGGGGTCTTCAGGGCTTCTCACCACATTTGCTGTGCAGAGCAAGGCTGTGGTCCAACTACACAAAGCAGGTAGCTTTATGTTCTTGTCATACAAGACTGCCTTGGTAGTTGTCGCTGCCATCCCACATCAGGCTTGGATTAGTCTATAGCCAGTTACAGACACCAGGCTCTCAACTCCCTGTGCATTGCTGTTAAGCCAGATAGCGATAGCATCTGCTGTCTCCCGTGGGAGTTTATCTTTAAATTTACAATCTTATTAAATGCCACCAAAGAGGGAGCTTCCCAGGGATGGGATTTAGAAATAACAGAAATGTAGAAGCATGTCTGGATCAGCATAAGGAACAGTGTTACATGAATTTAGTGGAATATTTTTAACTGGCTGTTGAAATATTGATATCTGATTAGAACGGTGTACCTGGTCTACTATGAGGCGAAAAGAGCTGGCTCTGATACACATTTCTGTATCTCTCCTGTAGAGATGTGTGTGAATAGCACAGTGCCCCAACTGTGGTGTTCTTTTTCCAGGAACTCCACCTGACATGCAGATCCAGAGCACAGTAGGCCTTTCCATCTGTCTCTTCAGATGCAGTACTCCCCATCTGTGCTGGGTGATGTGGGTCAACTTGAAAGAAACCTATATACTTGGGAAGAGAGATTCTCAGTTGAAGAGTTGTCTCCATCAGATTGGCCTGTGGGCTTGTCTGTGGGCATTTTTTAAAAATTGTTTATTGATATAAGAGGGCCCAGTCCACTGTGGGCGGTACCATCTCTATGCAGCTGGACCTAGGCTGAAGAAGAAAGGTATCTGAGTGAGTGAGCCAGGGCTGCTGTTCAAATATTTAATTGCAACCCAGGGTTTCTACTCTGCCTTTGACCATTTAGTTCCTGGATAAAAGATGATACACACAACCTTTATATTTACAATAAGCCTCAATCAGTACAAGAGCTGGGCAGATATCTATCCTCAATGTTATTATGTCTATTTCCCAGTCAATAATCCCATTATATAATTTTCCATGTTTTGTCTGGGCTGCTTTTAACTCCAACTAGCCAGCCCCACATAACCATTATTTTATGACTCACCTAACCCATGACGGCTTTTCCCTCGCTTCACATTTTTCTCTCACTCCCATGGTCCACATGAGAAGAAACTCATGAGCCCTTGGACGGGAAAGGAAGGCACGCTCCAGTGTGGGCTGGCCTGCACAACAGGGCACATCCCGCTTTCTCTGCCCACCCCTCCTGCTTCGGAGAAACAAACTATTTCAACAACTTGTTGAAATTCAATTAGAAAGGTCCTAATTTGCTTCTCTGTTGCTGTGCTAGAACACAGCAAAGAGCAACTTGGGGAAAGAAAGGGTTTATTTGGCTTACATGTTACAGTCTATTATGAAAGAAGTCAAGCCAGAAACCTCAATGCAGGAACTGAAGCAGAGACCAAAGAGGAATATAGCAATATAGCTTACTGGTTTATACACTACCCCACCCCACCCCACCCCGCCTCACCCCTTGTTGAGATTCAGTCTTTTGCTATGTATTGTAATGTTAAGTGCAGGCACCCAAGACCTGGTTGCCCCAGAGACTAGAGAGTCCATAAGTAGGCCTCCAGCAAGACTCCACCTCCTCAGGGTCCCACAATCTCTCCCGAAAGTGCCTCCAACTAAGGAGCAAGTATTCAACCATGAGTCTGTGGAGGACATCTCTCTCACTCAAAGCTATCAGCACACATAACTTCTGGATATTTAGCAGTGGTTCCTTGGGTCTCTGAATTCCACGGTCTCATCCTGTCCAGGGGATGCCAACCCCTGTGGCCCTTATACATCGGCCTGGCCTGGAGTTGGGCCAGGGCTGTGAAGTATATTTCTGGGGCAAGTGCCCTGTAGTCTGTGAATTCTTTCTTCTCTTGTTTTGTATTCCAGTTCCTTGGCCAAAGACTCTTTTGGTTTTTTGAGACAGGGTTTCTCTGTGTAGCCCTGGCTGTCCTGGAACTCACTCTGTAGACCAGGCTGGCCTCGAACTCAGAAATCTGCCTGCCTCTGCCTCCCAAGTGCTGGAACTAAATGCATGCGCCACCATGTCCAGCTGGCCAAAGACTCTTAAAGTCAGATCCCAGTCACACGCATCTGGTCTGGGCACACCTGCCAATGCTTGAAGCTGCTTTGCTGTATGATGACTTTTCTTGTTCCTCCTAGCTGTCTCCAGATGTTTTAGACCGGAACCGACACTTAGAAGTGCGTGCTACCTGTTGCTTTTTTAGGAGAGAGGTCTCTTCAGATAAGGAAGTCCTGGTTCTTGCTAGGAAATGGTGGACCAGGGCCAGGAATGCTAAGCATTTCAAGGAGTCTGCAGAGACATGCCCCTTGAGGCAGATACACTGACTGAGTGGATTAGAGACCCAGGTTGTCCCAATCAGGACTCTGACCTTGATATGTCAGATCTGTCTTGGCTGAATATTGAAACATCCCTGGATATTTGGATCTCTGGAACTTTCTGAGGTCCTATGTGTGTTGCTAAGATGTATCAACTCTTTCACTGCTAGACAAGAGCCAGTAGGAACCTGCGGCTTTCACACTGAACTTCAACTGCCCAGTAATGGCATTTCATTTCTTCTTGCTGGCAGACTGCAATATAATACAGAAGGAAGGAGAGAGCTCAGCTCTCTTTCCTTGTGGGCATTAGAATGTGTGAGTCACTGCATTTACAAAGTATGTTCCTCAGTAGATCATTTGTTACCCCAGGTGAAAAATTTATCAACTACGGCTGTGCTAGGGGACTATCTCCCTCCACATATTGCTTGTGCAACCATTCTTATCTTCAAAGTTGGCTCTGCAAACCCACTTGTGTTAGTTCTGCTTCTTCTGATAGGCAGATGTTAAGGCAAGGCATGGATAAATAAATGCGCAGAGAATTCACCTGGGAAACAATGATGAATGATAAAGGGGAAGGAGCCAGAGAACAGGAGCAGCTCATTAGATCATGGTGCACAAGTGATGTCTGTAAAGGACAGGAAGGGGACTCACTGGGAAGGTTCTCAGATGTGCCTGCAGATCCAAGAAAGATCTGCTATGTCAGTGGAAACTCCTGAGCCAGCGGTGCTCGTGGCAGGAGTCCATGTCTTAGTGCAATGTCTGTATTACTATCTTGGGCATTTTTCGTCTGCCATGCGGGAACAGGCAATGAGAAACATGTGGTCACAGCTCAGCTATAGTGGGGTCCCCATTCAAGTGTGCTCTTTATAAGAGGAGGGTCAGGTGACATATTTTCATGGCCACCACAAAGTCCACTGAGCAGTGCCATCATAATAGGAAGTATTTCCAACCTAGAGCTTAATACTTACCTATACTATCAATCACTCATGAGGGTAAAGGATGGAAATTCCCAGATAACCAATGGGTTTTTTTCTTTAAATCTTCCATGAGCCCTTTCTCATGAAGCTTCTAGAGAATATCTTCCATGTAAAATCATGGAGACAAAAGGAAGAAGGCACAGTATGCACAGACCACGTCTAAGCTGGGAATGCAAGGATGAAGCACAGGCTTGGGAGGTGGCTGTGCTGTAGGCACAGAGAAGCCAGAGAAGAGAGGGGGAAGATTCCAGAAGTATGACTCTCTGTGATGTGAGCCAATGGGAGTCGGTGCTAGACGGATGCTGGAGATGGTAAGATCAGTGAACTATGGGCACAAGGAAAACCAAGCAAAGGAAAAGCTGTGTGACTATTAACTTCAAAGAAAACAAAACTAAGCAAAACAGACTTCGTCACCACATTGATCATCTGTGACTGATATTTACAATGGAGGAACAAGCTTTCACTGGATGCTAGCAAAACCAAATCTCTTGCAAGGGTAATTTGTCAGTGCAAGATGGCTAAACTGTTAGCTTCCATAACAGGAAACCAGTGGTTACTGTCTACAATAAGAGAGTGTGAGTGGTATAAATTTAAAAAAAAAAAAAAAAAAAAAAGAGCCGGGCGTGGTGATGCATGCCTTTAATCCCAGCACTTGGGAGGCAGAGGCAGGTGGATTTCTGAGTTCAAGGCCAACCTGGTCTACATAATGAGTTCCAGGACAGCCAGGGCTACACAGAGAAACCCTGTCTTGAAAAACAAAAACAAAAAACAAAAAACAAAAAAAGAAAGTCATGGCTGCATAGTGATTTTTATTTCCTCTAGGGAGGAGAGGTAGGGAGAAGTAGAATGTGTAGGACAGAGGGTTATAATTTTCATCTAGTTTCTCAGAATTATATTTGACTCTTAAAAAATGATCCATTTTTATTTTATGTCTGTGTGTGTTTGTCTATATGTCTGTATACCTACCATGTGCATGCAGTGCCAGTAGAGGGCATCTGATCCCTGGAACTGGAGTTACAGGCAGTTGTGAGCTGTTCTGTGGGTGCTGAGAGTTGAACCTAGGTCCTCTGCAAGATCAGCCAGTGCTCTTAACCACCGAGCCATCTATTGAGCCCCAATCTTTGACTTTTTTTTTTTTTTTTTTTTGAGACAGGGTTTTTCTGTGTAGCCCTGGCTGTCCTGGAACTCACTCTGTAGACCAGGCTGGCCTCAAACTCAGAAATCTGCCTGCCTCTGCCTCCCAAGTGCTGGGATTAAAGGCGTGCGCCACCACCGCCCAGTGAATCTTTGACTCTTTAAAGCATAAACATATATTACTGTCATAAAAATAAAAAGGAAATAGGTATTTTATCATCGCTTTAAAAATTAAATTGGCCAGTTATAACATTTATGCCATTCCAGCCCACAGAGCTCATTTTGAGTCAAGTTTTGGAACATTTCTGTGTTTTCAGAATAGTACCTTGAGAGTTTTCATGTCTGACTACAAACAGTGAGAGAGAAATGTAGCTGTGTATACATCCTGTGGGACAGTGTGAGTCTCCTTTTGAAGCTGAACTTTCCCATCAGTCAGTGTTTCAAATTTCAATCAGTCTTTGCTATTAAGAATCAATCAGCGAATTGAAAAGCTTTCAAGACACCAGTCCTTTTTTTTTTTTTTTTAAAGATTTATTTTATTTATTTTATGTGTATGAGTACACTGTAGCTGTACAGATGGCTGTAAGCCATCATGTGTGTGGCTGCTGGGAAATGAACTCAGAACCTCTGCCGCCCCACTCGCTCGGGTCCCACTGGCTCCAGGCTGCTCGCTCCAGCATAATTCACTGTAGCTGTCTTCAGACGCACCAGAAGAGAGCATCAGATCTCTTTACGGGTGGTTGTGAGCCACCATGGGGTTGCTAGGATCCGAACTCAGGACCTTCAGAAGAGCAGTCAGTGCTCTTACCCGCTGAGCCATCTCACCAGCACCCAAGACACCAGTCTTTAAATAGAAACTGTACTATAGTATATAAATCACACTTTTCTTGTTTTTAATCCCCAACCATGTCACAGAGAGGTTTATGAGGTATAAAGTTACAACATATAGAGATATAACTATTGTGTTTCTAGATGGACAATAAAATACTATCAAATTATTTGAGGTTAATTTGCCATATGTATTCTATTCATTTGCATTGGCCTCCAACTACTTTTTTCTTTGGTACCAATGCACTTTGTAACTATTATATCTTGTTCATGGGTCTCTTACTATGAGATCTCCATTTGCTTCTCTTTAAAATTAAGAAGACTGCGGCTGGAGAGATGGCTCTGTGGTTCAAGAGCACGGGCTATTTTTTTTTTGGTTTTGTCAAGACAATGTTTCTCTGTATAGCCCTGGCTGTCCTGGAACTCACTCTGTAGACCAGGCTGGCCTCGAACTCAGAAATCCACCTGCCTCTGCCACCCAAGTGCTAGGATGAAAGGCATGCGCCACCACCGCCCAGCAGCACTAGTTGTTCTTGCAGAGGATGGGAATTTGGTTCTCAGCATCCACAGGCTGCTGTAACTCCAGTTCCAGGGGATCTGATGCCCCCTTGTGGCCTCCTCAGACACTGCATGTACATGGTGCACAAACCTACATACATGATACATACACACTTGCTGTCTTTGTCTTTGGTTTTTAACCAGAGACCACATCCAAAAGGAGTACACGGGGTCGTGAAAGCCAAATGCTGCATTCTTTTTCTTACCTTTCATACTTGAGACGGCCCTTTAGTGCTCGGGAAAGATAGAGAGCAGCTGCCATGCTGTGGTCCCCTGCTCTAGGGACCACTGTGAGGTACTGCACCAGTTAGGCCTCCTGTCCCCCACTCAGTCTTTTAGCCACTCTATGGGCCCTGATGCTGTGTTGAGGGGGAGGGAGGGTCTTACTTTCTTCTCTCTTCCTAAAGCAGTCTTTCTGCCTCACCCTTTGGCCACAGAACCAGAGACCTCAGAACTGAGGGGCATTTAGTTTCATAAAGCCAATGTATATTCAAAAAAGTTAGGGAGCAAGTTGATAATGGAGAGTGAATTTATTTACAGTTTGGCCCAAACAGAGACAGGAAGACATCTACTTCTCTCTCCCATTTTTTTCTGTAAGGGTGTTGCAATTTGATAGAAAAGATGAAAAAGAAAAGACTAAAAATCTCAGAAATATGCATATGCTAACTAAGCTGTCAGAGCCATGAAATCCCTCCCCAGAAGGCACTTTCATTTCCCCTTTAGCTCAGCTGGCATCATGGCTTTTCTTTCCTTCCCCCATGGTTGGATTCTGAGGAGGGGGACTTATTTCTGTGAGGTCTGTTGTTTTAATAGTCCAGTCGCTCAAGGAAGGAACAAGTGTGTTTCTGTTTAGAATATCTCGTCTCCTGTCAGGATACAGTTTTACAGACCTAATTCTGTGCTCACGTGCCGCTTTCTTCATCAGATAGGTCTGGATCTTCTCGTTTAGAATAGTTTCTCCCAGCAGCTCAGCCTCACAGGAAGTGGAGGAGAGTACTTCCTGGGGTTTCTAGGAAACCATGTGACACGAAGTTCACAGGCGCTGCTGCTGACGCTCTTCAGAATGAGTTTCACAGGCTTGCTATCTCATTTTCTGAATAGAAGACTCAATAGGACTCACTTTTAAAACAGAAAAAAAAAAATCCCTCTGAAATGACAATGGCTCCTGAAAATACAATCCAAGGTTTCTTGTGAGCCCCTCCTAGGAGAAGCCAATTCTTTGTATGTAATGGTTGTTCAACACTGTGAAGCCGAGAAGCTTATGAGCTATTATTAAATTCATGGAATGAATGTTTGTAAATGAATCTGGACAAAGCCCAAGGACATCAAGAGCTTTTTTCTTTTACTCATGGAAATAATCTTTAGGGATTATTTCTAATCACAAAGGCTGATTGTAAGGAACATGTTTCCTAGGACTGGCTATGGGGCAGATGGATTGGCTGTGACAGGGGCTGAGGCCGCAGAACAGGCGTGCCTGGCCAGTCTTATTTTCTGACTCTCCAGAGGTGCTATTTGCCATAGTGAGGAATTTAAAATCCCTAGCAGTGGACATTAACCTTACAGAAATGGGAGCAATGGAAATACTGCTGGTAGGGGTGCATGAGGAGTCTTCCCTACAGAGATATAAATAAAAAGCTTAGACCACACCATAGCGATGAAAGGAAAATGATACTCTGGTGAGTGACACCAGAAAACCACACATTTCTTTGACACACTAGGTCCTTATGATCATCCTCCTCCTCCTCCTCCTTACAGCACCTGATGCATTCTAACGCTCTCTGTAACCCACATCCGTAGTGTTTGTTGGTGCCTGCTGTTCCTCTTGCTTAGAGAACACAGATGGTCCCAGAGTCAGGGCAGCTGTCATTGTATAAACTGCATGCTCATGTTCTTCTTGTCCCTTCTCTTTCCGTGGTCATAGTCACCAAGGCCACTCTGGAAACAACTCCACAACCTGTCTCCCAAATAACTTTCCACCACAAATAGGTAAATGAAAAGAGGGCAGACAGATTGCTTTTCACTAATCCCGAATCCACGAAGCACACTGTGTTTTTCTGTAGTCTTACCCTGTCTGTTGATGTAGAGACACATCCATGTGCCATTTTTTCCCCCTTTGAGTTGAAGTGTTTCCTGTGAGTGGAAGGGAGTTATTTAAAAAGCAAGTGAGCCTAGGCCTGTGGTCTGATCACCAGGAAGGTTCAGGGAGAAGGGGCTGGTCAGCTGATTTCCAGCTGGAGAAGCTGGTGAGAAAGGAGAGCATTTAAAAAGGAGAGCATTTAGAAAGTTATGGGAGAAAAATGCTTGCCTCAGCATTGCTGAAAATGAAGGGGAGCTGTTCAATGCGGGTGTTGCAGAATGACATGGGCGATGGTACTGATAGATGTTGATGTCAAAGATCCTGGGATGACCTTCAGATGTCCTTTATCTCAGTGCTCACAGTCCTGTCTTAGTCCTGCATCCGACCATGTCCTCCCTCCCTGGTCCCTCATGGTTTTCTGGTACGGTTCCCTCTGGTTCATGGTTGACTGGCATTAGAAACATCGAGGTACAGCCTGAGATGCTGGCACTCCTCCCTGTCTCTATAATGTCAGTGGGCTCACCATCTCACCCAGTGAGAATTCTGGCCATGAGCTGGGATATTTTCTTAGCAATTTAATATCAGTGATTTGGAAATGCTTTTTTTTTTTTTTTTTTTTTTTTTAATGTATGTGGGTCTTGCCTGCATGTCTGCCTGTGTTTCACATGCATGCAGTGCCCAAGGAAGCCAGAGAGACTGTCAGGTCCCCTGGGACTGAAGTTACAGATAATTGGGAGCTACATGTGGGTTCTGGAAACAGAAGCCAAGTCTCCTATAAGAGCAGCCAGTGCTCTTAACCACAGAGCCATTTCTTTGGGCCCTAGAAGGAATTTTGTAGCAATGTGATTTAGTATTAAGTAGAATGATTTAACAAACGTTGTCAAGTTCTGCACAATGTGAGCTATGAAATACTTTTCCCTCCTTTGAAGAAAATTTAAATTATTATTTTATTATTGGTACTGGTATTATTAGTATTGGTGTCTCACTATGTAGCTTGCTTGTCCTGGAACTCCCTATGTAGACCAGGTTGTCCTCGGATTCACAGAGATCTGCCTTCCTCTGCCTCTCAGTGCTGGGATTCAAGGCATGCTCCACCATACCTGGCTTCTTCTGAAGAATTTTAAAGCAAGTGAAAAAGACCTTTTATGTAGCCCACTTTGCCAAGCCAAGCCAATATGGTTCCAAGAGACAAACATCCAAAGCTACAACTTGATTAAAAAAACCCATCCTGGTTTTTATCATGGTGAGTTGCTAGAACATGCCTTTAACGGAATCAGAGACCTACCAGTAAATATGTAAATATATGCAAATTAGATGACTCTG
Organism: Montemys delectorum; assembly: GCA_019843815.1. Classification (NCBI taxonomy): domain Eukaryota; kingdom Metazoa; phylum Chordata; class Mammalia; order Rodentia; family Muridae; genus Montemys; species Montemys delectorum. The sequence goes on from JADRCD010192499.1 coordinate 40,988, forward strand.
GACTTGGATCAGCTGGAGGAAAAGATGGGCTTTTTGAGAAGGAATTAAAACTGAGCAAGAGCTTCGAGGGTCTGATGCTTCAGGATGTGATTTGCCTGTGGTCAGTATCACAAAAACAGCCTTTCTTCTACAAACAAATACACTTGCATAGCGCATGCATTCATGCACACCCAAACACACTCACACACACACACACTGTTCCTTTGTGATTACTGTGAAAATACCAGGATAAGTGCACGGGAGGAGGAGATGTGTGAGCAGAACCACATGTGTCTCAGACAATAGCATCCTGCATCAGGCAGGTGAAGCCAGGTGAGATGCTTGCTGGATCCTAGCCTATCTCCCCACTGGTACTGGTTGGTAGGTTTAGGAGCAACGTTCTTTCCATCCCCTGCTTTGAGCTGCCTCTCAAAAGTCCTTCCAACAGCTGTCACCTTAGTCAGGACTGTAGTAGTGTTTACATTTTGAAGAAAAATCATTCAAGCTTCCAGCTGTTGACATTTTAATCTATTCTGCAGCAGATGATTCGAAATAATATCCTGGTTGTCTGTTTGTTTGTCTTGTTGTTGTTGTTTTTATCACCTTGACATGTTAAAATCATCTGAGAAGAGGGAGGTTCAGTTGATAACGTACCCCCATAAGACTGGATGGTAGGTAATTCTGTGGAGTATCCTCTTGGCTAAGGTTTAATGTGGGAGGATCCAGCCCACGGTCCCTCAGTGTCCACCTGGGCAAGTGGTCCTGGGTTGTACCAAGGAGGTAGACAGAACAAGGTAGGGGGAGCAAGCCAGTAAGCAGCATTCCTCCATGGTCTCTGCTTGAGTTCTTGCTTGAGTTCTTGCCCAGACTTCCCTCAATGTTAGAAGGTGCGTGACATGAGGTGTAAGCTGCAATGCATCCTTTTCTCCACAAGTTGCTTTTGGTCATGGTCTTTATCACAGCCACAGAAGGCACAGCTGCCCTCTGTATAACGGGTTTCAGTATGCGTATGGTCCATGAGTTAACTAACAGTCTACACAATTATCTGTAGGTAAGTACAATGCTGTTTTGGTTTCCCTGAGTGATGGACCATGGAAGGGATATATAAACCAAATAAATTCTTTCCTCCCCAGGTTACTTTCAGTCCTGGTGTCTTTATCATAGCAACAGAAAGAAATGACTAAACCAAGTCCTGAGTAGAGGGCTGGGTGATGTCGTAATCAGTAAGGGGCTTGCTTGAGTTTGATCTATAGAGCCCAAAAGGCCACATTATGATGCTTTTGTAATCTCAGCACTGAAGAGACAGACATAGGGCTAGTCCCTGGGGCTCACTGGCCTAGCCACCCTAGCCCTAGCATAATTGGTAGGTTCCAGGCCAGTGACAGACACTGTCTTAAAAAACAAAATAGAAAGCTCTTGAGGCATGATACCAGAGGTAGACAGACAGACACACACACATACACAGACACACACACAGACACACACACAGACATATACACACAGACACACACACACACAGACACCAGACACAGATACACACAGACACAAACACATACAGAGAGAGACACACACACACAGACACACAGATACACACACACACAGATACACACAGATATACAACACAGACACACACAGACATACACAGGCATACACACAGACACACACACACAAACACACACACACACATAGACACCAGACACAGATACACACAGACACA
>JADRCD010192500.1:0-12141 GCA_019843815.1 Montemys delectorum
ATATTAGTATGAATTTCCCAGGTATCAGTCTTAAAAAAAAAATAGACATAACATGCTATACCAGCTGATCTTGCTTTGGATTCTATCAAAGCCACATGTCATACTTTAGGGTTTAAGGTAGTTTTGTTTTTGTGAACTATACAATGTAAAAAGCTAGAACTTCTTTCTAGACTCTGGGTATCCTAGCACTTTTTGGAAGTGGATGAAAAGTAGCAAAACCTTTAGGAGAGTCATAATACATTTCTGTTTGGTATACACTAAAAACTAATATTGATGCTATATGCCTAAAGTGATTGAGTACCATCCATTTCATTTATACCTAACTCTATTTTGGTTAATTAGTTTGACCTAATAGATCATGTGGCAGTCAAGAATATTTTCTTGTTTAATCTCTTAATCATCTAAGAACAAAGAAGAGAACATTGTCATACCTCTCAGTAAGTATATAAAAGTGTATTATAGTTATATTTATTATTTGTTGTTGTATGTGATGAAACAAAAAATATCTAGCAGAAACAAGCCACATTTTGTCCAGTGTGCTTCTGTTGAACAGAAAGTTGCATTGCGAGAGCATATAGGAACAGAGAGCTGCTGCTTTCACGAGGGACCGGAAGAAGCCAGCAACAAGCAGAATACTTATTTGGTCTCTACTTCCAAGGCCCTGTTCCCAGTGTCTTTTTTCTTCCAACTACATTGCACTTCCTAACGTTTCCTGAACCTCCCAAAATAGCACTACCAGCTGGGGTTCTAGCACTGAGCATGTTGCCCTTTTCTCTACATAACAGAATGTTTACTGTGGGTCCTTTCCGATGACTTCACGCTGTTTGCAACCCAAACAAATGCAAGTTCCTTCGGTTTTCAATAAAAATAGGAACAACACAACTCAACGTGTACATGTACGGCTGAGTTCATCTGATCTACTGATTACACTTCATTCTAGCTCAGCCTCTACAAGCTGCTCCAAGAAAAAAAAATAGATTAAAGGTCAAAATATTTATTTTGGCACAAAATTTTAGTGCAATGTTATTTGGCCTCATGTGTTAAGGACATAACACCATTTTGGGAATACCGAGTGTTGGCATTGGGGCTGTTCATGTCATAGCAAATAGGAGGAAGATTGCAGCATATTTTTGTTGTTGTTGTTGTTGTTTTGACGTAAAGGTCAGACTTTTTAAGAGCAGACTTATTAATTATCTAAAGATAAATGAAAAAGTGTTCCATCTTCAGTCCTTTGCTGAGCCCATTTGAGTATCTAACATTGACTCTATTTCCAGGTTTGTTATACTTATATTTGCTATCTTACAAGGGAGTAAACAGATCTCATGATTCACTGGTCTTCCACACTCAGGTATCGCCCACTCCACTTAGTCCAAACAGAGACATGGCAAATTATGCATGTGACAAATATAAAGGATGATGTGGTTATGTGGCTTCAGAATTATTAGACTACTGAACCTGTGTTGCTTCTGGGCTGGACAGTGTTTATTACCATTCCAATTTGGCTCAGGGGTCAGAATGAAATGATGACTGTGTGGTAACAACGTTAGATCAGTTCTTCAAGCAAGTGTTCTCCCCTTGCCCTCTCCCTTCCCTTACATAATTATTCAAACCTAATGATACTAAATCTCTTTGGGGGAAATCTGGGGAATCTTTACTGTGCATTTTCTGCAGTTTCCATTCTATTCTTTAGGAATTCTGACTACTCCTGTGGGTAATCTGTATGAGTCCAGAACTGATTGGACTCTGAGTGCTTCATAAGCTATTATGGCTAGCTTTCGAATCATTTTCTTTGATCATCCCCCACTTCATTAACTGAATCTTGTTTTATCTGCCTTGACTATTGTGAAGTAATAGTTCTTCACTAACTATACATTCATCTTCTTAGGAAAATTATGCAATATTTAACAAATGACATAGGTTGTCTAATCATACCATTTCTGTATGCCATTTTAATTTTGCAACTCCTATGAAACTCAGCCCGTAAGGGTTCTGATCACACAAACTCTATATATTTTTGTCAAAGTGATGCTATGCAATAACTGTTCATTTTGGAAGTATTATTTCAAATATCAGCAAGCACTAATGAGGCAGCTAATGACGTTATTAATAAAGTTCCCTGTCGATCATTAGCTTGCATCTTTCTGATGTGGTAAATACGCATTCGCTAATACTCTATCCAGCTGCCACCTTCATGGTTAATTTTGCCTTGTATGGTACATTCCTGGAGTTACTGCTATCAGACACTGAATTCTTCCTGCCGCCATCTGCTCGTAAACACTGGCACTTGCACATTACTGTGTGTATTAGTTTCCTAATGTTTTTCTAGAAAATGACTGCAAATTCAGTGACCTAAGAAGGAAAATGTACTGTCTTATACTTCTGTAGTCTTAGGGTCTAAAAAGTATCCCACTAGGCAATCACCAAAGTGGTTAGATTATTTACAGAAGTACTAATGAATAATATAGTTCCTTGGCTCTTCATCTTCAAAGGTTGGCGTGTTTTAAGGAATAGGCTCTTAAATGTCTTCGTCTGACCTTCACTGCAGGAAAAAGTAAAGCCCAAACATCAGTACTGCTGTCATTGTAGTTTTCTCACCTCTCGTTGTAAAGTTCCTTACAGTAATATTGTGCTTTCTTACATGCTTGGGAAAAACTTTCCAATTTAAATGTCAGCTGATTAACAAACTTCTATTCCTTCTTTTACTGAAAATTAATTTTTGCACATAGTGTATTCTCATTATGATTTCTTCTTCCTTAATCTCTTCTCTGATCCTCCTCATTTCCTTTAGAGCACTCTGTCCCAAATGGGATGTGCATATAAAATCCCTCCCATGAGGGCACAGAGAACGATGCAAAAAAGGAAGCAGAGAGATTTTTAAGAGCCAATGTGGCTTCTTTCTGTTCTGTTTTCTTTCTTTTTTCTTTTCTTTTTTTTTTTTTGGTTGTTTCCAGACAGGTAGCCCTGGCTGTCCTGGAACTCACTCTGTAGACCAGGCTGGCCTCAAACTCAAAAATCTGCCTGCTTCTGCCTCCCAAGTGCTGGGATTAAAGACGTGCGCCACCTCTGCCCTCTGCCCGGCTCTGTTGTAGCTTGTATATAATGATTTCCAGTTTGGGGTTCTCTTAGGATTGCTCTATGTGAATGTATACGCATGCTTCATTGGGGAGATGGAGCTATTTTCCCTTTTCTTCTATCTCTTTTTCCTTCTTCTTCCCTTCCTCCTCCCTCTTCTTTACCTTATTCTTCTTTGCTTGTTTTCAGTTTTTATTATTTCACTTTAGTTCTTTATAGATGCCTGTATGTATTCTAATGAGATAGAAAAGAGTGTGAATTTGGAGCTGTGTGGTTTCTTCCTTAGCTCAGTAGGCAACAAGTCAGTCTCATAAACTGTTTAACAATCTTAGTAAAGGACCCAAGGAGCTGAAGGGTTTGCGGCCCCTTAGGACGAACAACAATATGAACTAACTAGTACTCTCAGAGCTTCAAGGGATTGGACCACCAACCAAAGAGTACACATGATGGGGCTCATGGCTCCAGCAGCATGTGTATAGCAGAGGATGGCCAAGTCGATCATCAAGGGCAGGAGAGGCCCTTGGCCCTGTGAAGGTTCTATGCCCCAGTGTAGGGGAATGCCAGGGCCAGGAAGTGTCAGAGGGTGGGTTGTTGAGCAGGGGGAGGGAACAGGGTTTTTGATTTGTTTTGTTTCAGGTTTTTTTGTTTGTTTGTTTTATATTTTATTTTATTTTATTTATTTTTTTCGGAGGGGAAACTTGGAAAGGAGGTATCATATGACATGAAATTAAAGAAAATATCTAATAAAAAGTGTTATGGGGAAAAAAAGAAAACTTATAGTTAAGGAATAATAAAAAAAACCTTATCTTAGTATCTGATCTTTTTTTCCTCCTTTTAATGCAGTCCATCACACTACAGATAGACTAAGTCATCTTGGGTTGCTGTTACTCTGGATGTGACAATCACTGTCGTCCATTTGTTTTTGTTCACTTCAGTGACCTTCCTAGCTGAAGATATGGTGCTGTTCCCAGAGGGAACACAGATCTTGAAACCTTTGCAAGTCTGCTTCTAACTTCTAGGGTACGGTGGGCATCTTCTGGGTAGATGCCCACGAGTGGTATAGCTGGGTCCTCGGGTTCAAATTTCTGAAGAACAGCCAGATTGATTTCCAGAGTGGTTGTACCAGTTTGCAATCCCACCAGCCACGGAGGAGTGTTCCTCTTTCTCCACATCCTCCCCAGCATCTGCTGTCACCTGAGTTTTTGATCTTAGCCATTCTGATTGGTGGAAGGTGCAATATCAGGGTGATTTGGATTTTCATTCTCTGATCACTACGGACTTTGAACATTTTTTTAAGTACTTGTCAGCCATTCGAGGTTCTTCTGTCATGAATTCTCTGTTTAGCTCTGTACCCCATTTTTAATTGGGTTATTTGTTATTTTGGAGATTAACTTCTTGAGTTCTTTATGTATTTTGTACATTAACCTGTTACTGGATGGAGAGTTATTGAAGATTAGACATTTGACCAGGTACCAATAGTCCTCTGCCATTTCATAGTAGGAAATAAGAGTTCTAATATGTACTACCAAGTAAGTGTTGAGTCTTTGTTATTTCCAGGTGCATAAGCCATAGGTCAACCATTTTCAATCTGTGGCTCTTATTTAAATAAACAATCAAGTTCACTTTGATTGTTTGATTAGACTCAGTCTAATATTATGATTTTAATTCTTAACAGTCTGAATATAGTACATAAATCATTCACTCCCACGAGTTATATCATCTCAGGTCCTCATGGATGAAAGTTTTAAAAATTGCACTGCCCCCTTGGAACAACAGGTCTCAGTGTTCTATAAATTACATATTAATTAGTTATTTTCCTTGTGGAATAGTGTGATACAGTTCAAAACTCTATCAGCATATCTTCTTTCTTAGACCAATTCTTGACTAACATTGCCAAATATACCCAGAAAATAAAATCTACAGAATGCCTTAGCAGGAATGTGTTTAAGAATAATCTCTGAGGAGGCAGAACGAGAATAAGACCCAGAGTGGATGGAGCATACCAGAGGAACAAAAGCGTCTAAATCACAGGTTCTCAACCTGTATGTATCAATGGGTCTGAGAAATGCATAGCAGATAGCCTTCATATTGGTTATTTATATTACTATTATATTAGTAATTATAGCAAAACTATAGTCACAAAGTAGCAATGAAAATAGTTTTATGTTTGGGGGTTACTATAGAAAGATTAATTGCATTAAAAGGTCTCAGAATTGGTAAGATTTAAAGACACTGGGATAAAACAACTGAGCAAAGCTCATGTAAACTCACAGCTCTTGAAGCAGCATTCACAGGGCCTGCACTAGTCTGTACGAAGTCCTTTGATTTTATAATACAGCTTTGGTTTAGTATTTTCCTGGCATTGCTGAGTGTGTAAATAATGAGTTGCTGACTCTTGTGTTTTCTTTTGAAACCCTTTTCTTTTTGCTGGTTTTCCTTGTTCAACTTTTGTGTGATAGTTTTTTTTTTATCTTATTATATTTTACCTTGTCATGTTTTGTTGTTATCTCATAGAAGCTTGTTCTTTTGAACTAAGACAGAAAGGGAGTGTGGATCTGTATAGGAGGAGAGGGAAGGTAAAGAAGAACTAACAGTGGAGAGAGTAGAATCTATAATCAGATTGTATTATATACAAAAAGTTTCACTTTTAGTCAAAGGGGGAAATAGATTTTTTCATATAATTAAGCAATAATAACTTTGGATTAACTTTTCTGAAAAGGAAGGAAATTCAAAATGAATGGACAAGGAAATAAAATTAGTAATCCTAATGAGAAAAATTACATAAAAACCCATGAAGATTTCAACAGAAGCATCCAATGTCTTCCTTTAGTCAGGTGCTAAACCCCAGCTGAAACAATTCCTGATGACATTGAAGATGAATAGAAAATAAGTAATCTTTATTCCAGATGTTTGAAATCTCCCTGTCCCCAATTGATCTAGAAATAAAAGTCATATAACTCTGCTATGTCTATCTCAAAAAAATAGAGATCACACACATTAATTAGTTCATCAGGAGCAAACTGGAAATAAATGTGTTGATTGAAAACAATGGCAAGATAAATAAAGGCAGGTTACATGAATTAGTGTCTGTAAATATGTACATTATATGTCTTTTGCAGATAATATCAATATGTAAAGTTCCAATTCCAGCAAGGCTATCTTCTTACACTAAACACAGAGGTGAATAGATTTCTAATACTTTCTGTCATAGCATACTTAGAATTTTTCATTTACAGCTTACTCAGTATTATGTATATAAACATGTATTATGTGGTCTTGAACAAAATGCTAACACTCAAACATAAAAGTAAAAAATCATGACTAAACAAGTTATTTTCACTAAGGAGAAAAAGTAGGTAATATACTGAGACATGAAATAAGCAATTTTGTTGATTATAATTACTAGATTCATGCATTAAAAACTATTCAAATAACTCAAATATGTGATAAAATATAATGAGAAGATATTTTATATTAGAATTATTTAATAATAGTCAAGTTATAAGTAATCAACAAAGTTATAATTTGTAATTGTTTGCAATGGAACTAGAGAAATGGCTCAGTGACTAAAAGATGTTTATGCGAAGCACCCAAGTTGGTTTTTAGCAATGATACTGGGTAGATTGCAACTACCTGTGACTCTAGGTCAATGACTATCTGATGACTATAGCCTCTGTGTGGTCATGTTTCACATGCACATACTGTTTTCCTAAGACACACAGATGCAAAATTTTAAGAAATAAAGTAAATATGCTTTTAATTGCTCCAGGCCAAGATTTCAGTTCAATTTATAAACTTTCTCATTTGTAACATCTTATAATTCTCACATTAAAGAGGGCCATAGCTTGTGGTTGATAACAACTTCTAGGTTATAGAATATGTTAATCTAAATTAAAAGCTTTGCCATTCTCTTCCCAGGATACAGATAAATGAAAACGGGAGTGGACTATGACCAAATGTCTAAAATTTATTTCTCTTCTATTTGCTCTAATAAGGGAAGCCATCTGAATATGATTATTACTTAAAAAACTATGAAATATTAATTATAAAAACAAGAAGTAAACAAATTTTAAACACACTATATATTTTTTTGTCATTTCTTTGCCATTTATGCCTTCCTGTTCTGTAATGGCCATATCCCAAGGGAGTTTTGAATAAGCCTTCTACAATGGCTTCTGCTTTTCATCATTATGCTGCAATTCTGACATGGCAAATAATAAAATTGAAAGGATCTTTAAGTGTAGTCAATTGGAGTGTTGAAATACACATAGAACACAAATCCCAAGGCTTTTTTTTTCATTAGATATTTTATATATTTACATTTCAAATGTTTTTCCCTTCCTGGTTTCCCCTCCAAAATACTCACTATTACCTCCCCCCACCCCATGCTCACCAACCCACACTCTCTTGCTTTCTGGGTCTGGCATTCCTCCACACTGGGGCATAGAACCTTCACAGGAAGATTCATAGAACCTTCTCCTCCCATTGATGACTGACTAGGCCTTTCTCTGCTACACATACAGCTGTAGCCATGTGTCCCTCCATGTGTACTCTTTGATTGGTGATTTAGACCCTGGGAGCTCTATGAGTACTGGTTAGTTCATATTGTTGTTCCTCCTATGGTACTGCAAACACCTTCAGCTCCTTGTGCCATTTCTCTAGCTCCTTTATTTGGAACTTTGTGTTCAGTTCAATGGATAGTTGTTAGCATACACTTCTGTATTTGTCAGGCACTGGCAGAGCCTCTCAAGAGACAGTTATATCAGGCTCCTATAAGAAAGCACTTGTTGGCATTCACAATAGTGTCTGGGTTTGGTGATTATATGTGGGATGGATCCCTGGATGGGGTAGTCTCTGCATTGTCATTCCTTCAGTCTCTGTTCCACACTTTGTCTCTGTAACTCCTTTCCTGGGTATTTTGTTCCCCCTTCTAAGAAAGATCGAAGTATGTCCTTCTAAGAAAGATACTGTCAATAGGACAAAATGGCAACCAACAGATTGGGAAAAGATCTTTACCAATCCTACATCTGATAGAGGGCTAATATCCAATATATACAAATAACTCAAGAAGTTAGACTCCAGAGAACCAAATAACCCTATTAAAAATGGGGCACAGAGCTGAACAAAGAATTTTCTTCTGAGGAATAGTGAATGGCTGAGAAGCACCTAAAGAAATGTTGAACATCCTTAGTCATCAGGGAAATGCAAATCAAAACAACCCTGAGATTTCACCTCCCACCAGTCAGAATGGCTAAAATCAAAAGCTCAAGTGACAGCAGATACTGGCGAGGATGTGGAGAAAGAGGAACACTCCTTCATTGCTGGTGGGATTGCAAGATGGTACAGCTTCTCTGGAAATCAGTTTTGCAGTTCCTCAGAAAATCGAACATAGTACTACTACCTCAGGACCCAGCAATACCACTCCTGAGCATCTACCCAGAAGATGCTCCAACGTGTAATAAGGATGCATGCTCCACTATGTTCATAGCAGCTTTATTTAGCTGGATAGAACTAAGATGTCCTTCAATAAAGGAAACGGATACAGAAAATGTGCTACATATACACAATGGAGTACTTCTCAGCTATTAAAAACAATGAATTTATGAAATTCTTAGGCAAATGGATGGATCTGGACGGTATCATCCTTCCAGAGTGAGATAACCCAATTACAAAAGAACACACATGGTATCCACTCACTGATAAGTGGATATTAGCTCAGAAGCTCACAGTACCCAAGATACACTCCACAAATTCCAAGACTTGTAAAGTAATGTTGGTGGGCACTGCTTTGCTCCTAGAGATTTTTATCAAGAAGTCAAGGTTTAAACCAGCATCCAGACGATATAATAAAAAGAAGATGTAATAAAATCAAAGATAAAAATACTATACAATAAAACAAGCATTTTGATTTAATTATTATTATTACTATCTATTGAAAGTTGTGATATTTGATTTACTAGTTCTCCCCTATCTTCTGAAGACTTCTATAAATTTGAAATGTATGTGTTTATATTGTGAGTTTTATTTGCATATTATTATTTATTATTGAACAGGTTATTTTCAGTTTTAATTAAAAAAACTTTCCTTATAAGTTAAGTCACTACTTTAAAAATGTGGAAAGGTGCTAAACTTGTTTAAATTATTTATTAAATACAAAGTAAACCATGTGGGGTTTTACAGCATGATGGAACATTGTTACTGGAACAGTTCTAACATATGCTTTACAAGTCACTGTGTGTTTGAAAGAATTCTGCTGCAAAATGACTATGAGAGAGAAGTGTAGCCCCTAAATCAGTGGGTCTCACCATACTGTTAGATTGACACCAAAAATGTTCTGAATTGTGATGACGTATCTTTCAAAGTAAGAGAGAGGGGAAGTTTCTCCAAGGACATCTTTGGTCTTTGAAAAATAAACCTCCCTTGATCCCTTCTAGCAAAGCAGCATACTTTGTCACAGTGCTTTGTTTCAAGGCCTAGCATTTGCAGAAATGTGTGTGTGTGTGTGTGTGTGTGTGTGTGTGTGTGTGTGTGTGTGAGAGAGAGAGAGACAGAGACAGAGACAGAGAGACAGAGAGACAGTGAGAGTTTGTATTCTATGTTTTCGGTGTTACACTTTATTAAAAGAAGGTTTTTTTTTTAATGTATTATATTTTTATTCTCTTTTCCCTCTCCTAACCCCTCCCAGATCCCCTTCACTTCCCTTTATACCTAAATCCAGACCCTTTTTTTCTTTGTCCAATTAGAATACAAACAAGCATCTAAATAATAATAATAATTAGAAACAATAATAAGAATAATAGATTACACAAAATAAAAGCAAATGATAATAGAACAAAACAAAAAAAGAGAAGTTAAATAAAGAGCCAAAGGAAATGTTCAATAAACATATACGGAGGCACACACACATACACACACACACACACACACACACACACACACACACACTCACATTTAGTCATTCCTTTCTGTCACTAAGCAATGAAGATCAGTGCCAAGGAGTTGGTAGTGCATAATCTCAAGAAGTAACTGTACAAGAAATAATCTCTTGACATTTTGTATGTTTTTAAGAGATGCTTACCTTCTTAACACATACATTAGACACAGACTTTCAGAAACACATAGGAGAATTCTGAAGAATATAGGTCCTCCTCCTCCTCCTCCTCCTCCTCCTCCTCCTCCTCCTCCTCCTCCTCCTCTTCCTCCTCCATTGTCATCTTCATCTCCTTCTTCTCCTTCTCCTTCTCCTCCTCCTCCTTCTTCCTCTTCTTCCTCTTCTTCCTCTTCTTCCTTTTCTCCTTTTTCTTCCTCCTATTCCTCTTCTTCTTCCTCTTCTTCCTCCTCTTCCTCTTCCTCTTATTCTTCCTTTTCCCCTCCTCTTTCTCCCTTGTCCTCATCTTCTTCTTCAATCTGTTCTTCACATAAAATTAAATACATAAAGTTTCTAAAAATTTTTGCTGTCTTGCCAATAATTATGAAATTGAGAACTTTATTTCCACAAATGGGTTACTAAACATAAAGTGATCAAGAAAAGGTGAATTTGAAAGAATCCTTGTATGACATGACAGAGGACAACAGTGGGATATCTGAGAGGAGTACTGATGAGATTCCACCGTTTTCTGTGTAGCAGAAATCACACCTCAAACCAAACCAATTACTCATTGAAGTGAATACTTATAAACAAAGCCACTGGAGCAAAGGAGTGTATTGTGTGGCACATACTGACACACTGCAGCTTCCACAGTAAGATGTTACTTTTGTTGTTGCTGCTGTTTTGTTTCATTTGTTCGTTTGTTTGTTTGTTTTGTTTTATTTTGTTGTTTCTGAGAGAGGTTGTATGGGCAACCTCTGAAATTCACAAACAATCAATACAAAGTTAAAAAAGAAATATACTTAAAATAAATATTTTTAAACTCAGTATTTTTCTTTCCTTACTAGCTCACAGAGGCATTTTTGTGTGTTGGTAGCAAACTCATTGTTACTTAAATGTCTTGAAATGAGTATTTCAATTTAAATGCACAGTGGGTCTCATCCAGTGTTCACTCCTGTGATTGTTTTTGTTTGCTTCTGCACCCTGTTGTCAATGCTAGGGACAGTGTAATGAGCTGTTTAGAAAGTCTTTTTACAAGCCCTTTTTGTTTCTGAATGTTTATTCTTCATTCTCTTATTTTAGTTTCATGTCACTTAAGATATTGATTCACATTCCAGGGATCACAAAAAATGTACATTCCAAATTGTTCCTGTTCTCATGAAGATGTTTTACTTTTTTAAAAATTTTATTTTTAATTTATTTCTGGCACTGCATATTCCATTCCCTGCCCCCCAATCCACCCTCTGACTTCTGCACATTCCACATCTCCTCTCCACCCCACCCTGTCTCCACTTGGATGTCCCCAAGCACCATCCCACCTGACCTCTAAACTCCCTGGGGCCTCCAGTGTCTTGAGGGTTAGATGCATCTTCTCTGAATGAACACAGACCAGGAAGTCTTCTACTCTATGTATGCTTGGGGCTTCATACCAGCTGGTGTATGCTGCTTGTTTGATGGTCCAATGTTTGAGAGATCTCAGGGTCCAGATTACTTGAGACTGCTGGTCCTCCTACATGGTCACCCTTCTCCTCAGCTTCTTTCAGCCTTCCCTAATTTGACAACAGAGGTCAGCTGCTTCTGTCCATTGGGTGGGTGCAAATATCTGCATCTGACTCTTTCAGCTGCTTGTTGAGTCTTTCAGAGGGCAGTCATGATAGATCCCTTTTTGTGAGTGCCTCACAGCCTCAGTAATAGTGTCAGGCCTTGGGACTTCCCCTTGAGCTGGATCCCACTTTGGGCCTGTCTCTAAAACTTCTTTCCCTCAGACTCCTCTCCATTTCTATTCCTGTAATTCTTTCAGACAGGAAAAATTATGAGTCAGAGATGTGACTGTGAAATGGCAACCCTATCCCACACTTGATGTCATGTCTTCCTGCTGGAGGTGGGCTCTATAAGTTCCCTCTCCCTACTGTCTGGCATTTTATCCAAGGTTCCTCCCTTTGAGTTCTGGGAGTCTCTCACCTCCCAGGTCTCTGGTGCAT
>JADRCD010192501.1:6352-25226 GCA_019843815.1 Montemys delectorum
TATATATATATATATATATATATATATATATATATATATATATATATGCGAGTATTTGGTACAGACCCATGTAGGCCCTGTGCATGCTCCTTCTTTCTCTATGAGAAAAGGGGGGAAATCTCCATTTAAAATCCTTCCACAGGTTTGAATTGGACTGGCTTATAAAATCTTCCTAAAAGAACTATATTAAAATTCAAGTTCATAGGAGCTTTTATCATGTTGATTTAGAGGGTCTTAGTTTTTTGATATCCTCTGTCCCTTCTGGCTCTTACACTTTTGGCTTCTTTTCTAAATGGTTCACTGAACTCTGAGGGAAGAGATTTTGTGGAGATATCCTATTTAGGGCTGAGTGTTCTATGTAGACATTACTCTTAAACATATTGGATAACACATATTTGCAGCTTTCCATATAAAAACTTTTTTTTCCTTCCTTTTGAGAATGTCATGATATTTCACTCTCTATGAAACAAGTGTATTAGTCAGATTTTTCATGGCTATGGAGAGACACAGGTGAAACAACTTAAAAGCAGGAACATCTTATTTTATCTTCGTCTTAGAAATTTCAGTTCATGGCCCTTGGGTCCACTGCTTTAAGGCCTGCAATTGGGCAGAACACTGTGGTGATGGAGGTGTGAGGCTGCAGAGGCTTCTTCAATGGTATACAGCTAGAATAGGCACTGAAAGGAAAGGCCAGTGTGTACCTCTCCATATCCCAGTCAACTATGTCTTTGGCTGAGTTCCAAATTCTATGATTTCTGAAACCTCCTGAAATATTGCCAGAACTAGGGGACAAAGTCTTGAATGCATGAGAGTTTGCAATGAGTCCTCATATAGAAGTCATAGTAAAAATAATCCTTGGAGCAATTCTTGTTTAAGTCTATGATTTATGTTTATGACGCCAACACATGTAAGAGAATAATCATAGAGTAAGGTATTGGCATGGAGCTTGAGATTCATAATTTTATGCATCTCTCATTTTGGTAGTTAACACTAGATCCATCTCCAGTAGATACTAGATGTCTTGATATTCATAAAAGTTTTTAATCTCTTATAAACCCAGTCTATTGACAACATGATAATATCTGTCAGTCTCTGGTGATTATTAACAACCAGGTATTTTATATTACCATTAATTACCACAAAATAATCAGTTTTATGGTTCTAAACACCTATCTCTTCACAAGGATATTGTTGAAAGCATTTTCATACAAGTAAAAATTACAGACATTCTATCTTTTGTATACATTTTCTAAAACCAATTCATCCTCTGTATTCTATTCATTTGTTAACATTTAACTGGCTGGTTTGTAGGGTTATTTTCTTTAATCATTCGTTTCTTTATACACTTATATAATGTGTTTTCCTCAGTGTAGACTTTATTCTTTTTAAAATATTTAAACTTGATTTAGTTGCTTGATTTTTTTAGACATAATAGAATTGATGTTTGTGCCTTTAAAATACTTAAATATCATAAGCAGCCTTTATTTATATTTTAATTTTCATACATATAGTATATATTATAATACTGTAATAAAGCTACTTGAACTTCATAAATAGTAATCATTAGTATTTTATATTCTAGTACTTTATTTAAATTATGTACAAAATATCATCTGAATTTATTTTCTGTCAACATACAACCAAAATAAGTAGGTAAGTTTAAAACATAGGAGAACTATGAATAAAAGAGTAGTGGAAGGCAGACACAACATGATCTTAGGGCAAAATTTTCATAAATTGTTGATAAATGCTATTTCATATAAAAGTTTATCACAAATTAGGCCATAAAGTATATGAGAAACAAGTGTGTAAGAGACTGCAAACTTCTAGTATTTATATTATGCTTATAACATTATATCTTAGTCTCCGTATGTACATGCACACATACACACCCCTAGCTTATGAATCAAATGAAAATATTTCCTAACTCTGATAAAGGGAAAGGAAAAAAAAGCAAACTCTTTTTTTCATTACAGGAAAAAAAAATATTCCACGTAAGTGACAGGTATTCCCTGAAATATATCTTTAAACACTGAGCAAATTCTATTAATCTGTTTATTCACTATCTCTTTAAAATGCTGACAAGCATCAAACCAAATATATGCATTTGTGTATCAGGGCCATATGGGACCCAATGTGATCTGATTGAGACAAAAATGGATTTTTAAAATTATCTATGGCAATGAAATGCTTTCTGTTGATATCTCAGAGGGAAAAGGACAAGATATCCTTCAGATATTCTCTAAGATTTTATGGCTTTATTCATTGAGTTTGAAAAGTATTGAACCCATGCAAATATCAAAAATATATTTCTTCTGGAGCTGGGAACATGGGTCAGTAGGGAAAGGTACTTGCTGTCCACCTGATGGCTTGAGCTGGATGTCTGGTAACCCATAGGACAGAAGAAAATCAACTCCCAACAGATGTACTCTAACATACAGATGTGCACTGTGGCATAGGGGTACATGCATACCCATGCACCACCACAAATACAGCTAAATAGTAAATGCAGTAAATTTTAGAGAACAAAGTAAAACAGTAATGTGTATCTTAGAAACTAGCATAGTAACTATAATCTTTTAACTAAATGTAGACAGAGATCCAGTTAGCAATGCCAATCCATTTAATCCTCCTCCTCTTTTCTTCATCTATCCTTCTTTCTAATCCTTTCTTTATTGTTATTAGATACTTTATTTATTTACATTTCAAATGTTATCCCCTTTCCTGTTTTCCCCTCCAAAAACCCCTTATACCATTCTCCCTGCCTCTTGCTTCTATGAGTGTGTTTCCCCACACACCCACCCACTCCTGTTTCCCTTCCTGGCAATTCCCCTACACTTAGGCATCAAACCTTCATAGGACCAAGTCTTCTCCTCCCATTGATGTCCAATAAGGCCATCCTCTGCTACATATGTGGCTAGAGCCATGGGTCATTCCATGTGTAGCCTTTGGTCGGTGGTTTAGTGGCACCTCATTGGTGAGGGCGGGGGGGGCGTCTAGTTGGTTGATATTGTTCTTCCTCTATGGGACTGCAAATCCCTTCCGGTCCTTCAGCCCTTTCTCTAACTCCTCCATTGTGGATTCTTTGATCAGTCCAAGGGTTGGCTGTGTGCATCCACCTCTGTATTTGTCAGGCTCTGGCAGAGCCTCTCAGGAGACAGCTAAATAAGGCTCCTGTCAGCAAGCACTTCTTGGCATCTGCAATAGTGTCTGGGTTTGGCGTCTGTATATGAGATGGATTCCCAGGTAGGGCAGTCTCTAGATGGCCTTTCCTTCAGTATCTGATCCACACTCTGTCTCTTTATTTCCTCCCTTAAATATTTTGTTCGCCCTTCTTAAAAGGACGGAAGCATCCACATTTTGGTCTTTTTCTTCTTGAGCTTCCTGTGAATTGTATCTTGCGTATTCCTAGCTTTGGGCTAATATCCACTTATCAGTGTGTCCATACCATGTGTGTTCTTTTGTGATTGGGTTACCTCACTCAGGATGTTATTTTCTTTCTTTCTTTTTTTTTTTTTTGTAAAATTTATTTTTTAACATTCCATATTTATTTCCTCATCCTGATCCACTCCCCAACTGTTCCACATCCCATACCTCCTCCCCATACTCCTGTCTCCACATGGATGTTCCCACCCCACACTCCACCTGACCTCTAAACTCGATGGGGCCCACATTGTCTTGAGGGTTAGGTGCATCATCTCTGAAAGAACACATGCCCAGAAGTCCTCTAATATAAGTGCTTTGAGGGCCTCATATCAGCTGGTGTATGCTGCCTGTTTGGAGGTCCAGTGTTTGAGAGATCTTGGAGGCCCAGAGATTAATTGAGACTGCTGGTCCTCCTACAGGATCACCCTTCTCCTCAGCTTTTATCAGCCCTCACTAATTCAACATGTGTCAGCTGCTTCTATCCCTTGGTTTGGGGAAAATATCTGCATCTGACTCTTTCAGCTGCTTGTTGGGTCTTTCAGAGGGCAGTCAAGCTAGGTCCCTTTTTGTGAGTTCTCCATAGCCTCAATAATAGTGTCAGGCCTTGGGGCCTCCCCTTGAGCTGGATCCCACTTTGGGCTTGTTGCTGGACCTTCTTTTCATCAAGCTCCTCTCCATTTATGTCCCTGTAATTCTTTCAAACAGGAACAATTATGGGTCAGAGATGTGACTGTGGGATGGCAATCCCCTCACTCACTTGATATCCTGACATTCTGTTGGAGTTGATCTCTATAAGTTCCCTCACCCTACTGTCAGGCATTTCATCTCAAGTCCCTCCCTTTGAATCCTGAGAGTCTCTCACCTCCAAGGTCTCTGGTGCATTCTGAAGAGTCTCCTCAATCTCCTGAGTTTGCCTGTTTCCATTCTTTCTGCTGGCCATCAGGGCTTCAGTCCTTTTTCCTTACCCAATACCAGATCAGGTTTGCCTCCCCTATCCCCATCCACTTTTCTTCCTAGGTCCTTCCTTTCCTTCCCCCTTGTGATTTCTTTCTTCCCTCTCCCAAGTGGGACTGAGGTGTCCTTACTTGGACACTTTAGCTTGTTGACCTTTTGGAGTTCTGTGAACTATATCTTGGGTTTTCTGTAATTTTTTGGGATGGGGGCTAATATCTACTTATTAGTGAGTACATACCATGCCACTCCTTTTGGTTCTGAGTTACCTCACTCAGGATGATATTTTCTAGTTCTATCCATTAGCCTGAAAAAACTCAGGATATCCTCTTTCTTAATAGCTGAGTAGTATTCCATTGTGTAAATGAACCACATGTTCTGTATCCATTCTTCTGTAGTGGGCCATCTAGGTTATTTCCAGCTTCTGGCTATCACAAAGAAGGCCACTATGAACATAGTGGAACATGTGCTCCTATGGCATTGTGGGACATCTTTTGGATATATTCCCAAAAGTAGTGTGGCTGGGTAGGATGATATTTTCTAATTCCATCCATTTGCCAAAGAATTTCAAGAATTCATTGTTTTTAATAGCTGAGTAGTGCTCCATTGTGTAAATGAACCACAGTTTCTGTATCAATTCCTCTGCTGAGGGACATCTGAGTTGTTTCCAGCTTCTGGCTATTATAAATAAGGCTTCTATGAATATAGTGAAGCATGTGTCCTTGTTAAATGTCGGAGCATCTTTTGGGTCTATGCCCAGGAGTGATATAGCTGGGTCCTCAGGTAGATTCCTCCTGTCTATCTACCCTGTATATCTCTTGAAACTGTTCTGATGTTTTTTCAACTCGGTTCCTTTCTGATGAATTTAATCTGGACAACTGTGTAATGTATTTATCAGGTCTAGTTTTTAAGTGGAAGGTCCTCTTCTCTGGAGCTTTGGACTCCACTTTTCTTAAAACTACAGTTTTTAATTTTTTACCTTTTTGTAAATGTAAAGTTATGTAGAACTTACATAGTTACCAAAATAATTTAATAAAATTATCCTCTTTTATATAAGTATCATAACTCTTAATTTCTATTACAATTTTTGGCTCATTTTCTAATGATTTTATGTTCCAACACATCTGCCTCAGTAAGCTTTTATTATTCCATGTGTATTCTTTCTTTTGTAGAAATAGTTCTTGCCCTGGAATGTACAATATAGTCACCTAGGGGACTTTAACAACTGAAGTCTCAGGATACTAGTCTTCAGGTGTTTATATAACGAGTCTGAGGCATGTTTGACTTATGATTTTTCTAAACAGTTTCTCTTCTATTTATCAGTGATATGAATGACCATTGTTTATAATGACTGGGCATCTTGTTCAGAGGAATAATGTTAACTAGTCATACGTATGCATGGGGAATTTTAGAAGATAATTTGGCCGTACTTGATTTTTGGCCTGAAATAAGGGGACAGAGATGAACTGTCAGAAAATAAACCTCACAGGAAAGGCAGAACCACTGCTATCATTCTGTACTTCTTTCCATTGTTACGCTATCCTTGGCATCCCATGAAAAGTTTGTATCTGAATCTTAGAAACAAGTATAGGAGCTTGCTCCTCCCTCTGATGAATTTAGGACAAATAGTGAGGATGTGCAAGTTCCTTGTCATTGTCACAAGAATACTACATCAAAATCTGTCAGGACCTTTAGACTTTAACTTCCTGGACAAGGTTAACATCTGCAGTAGATATTACTGCAGATAGTTCTGGTAAGGCATGATTAATGATTTTCTACTACTGATAGTATAATTCAAAAGCCTTTCTCAACAGAGAATTTTCAAACCCAGTTGTTCATCAGAATCCTTAAAACTCCTAAAGTCTACTTTCAAAATTTCAGGATGGTAAAATCCAGGTCCCATTTATAACATTTGTAGTTCCAACAAGTTCTTCCATGAAACAGGCTTTTTTATTTTCAGTGGCCTAGAGACCTTATTTTGAGAAAATTATTGATTTGAATCCATCTTTCAATCTAGACTCCAATTATCCCCACACAGTCTATAAGCCTGTACTTTTTCTTAATATATCTTTTTTTATCCAAACATTTTCATAATTATATCTTTTGCTATGATTAAATACCTATCAAAGGCAATGAATGGAGAGCTCATTTATTTGGACTCATAATTCCTGGATATATTCCATTGTGATGGAAAACTCCTAACAGCAGGAACTTGAGCCAGCAGCTGATCGTACTTCATGCAAAATCATGGAACAGAAAGCAATTTTCCATCTCAGGCAATTTACTTCTTTTTGTGAATTCTGTGACACACTCAATGGGCACATATTTAAAGTATGACTTTTGTCCTCACTTAATCTAGTCTATATATTCCTACAGAGACAAGTCCAAAGGTTTGTTTCCTTGGTGAGTCTCCACTCTATGAACTTGCCAATCAATATTAACCATTACAAGTCTATCCCTTGTTAACTCAACATTCAAATATATGGATTTTTAAATCATAACCTTCTACCCTTTGTTCCAATTGGCTCATGACCATCTCGAGATACAAAATGCATTCAGCCTAACTTTAAAAGTTCCCTCAGTCTTTAACAATTTCTATACTGTTCACAAATAAATTTAAGGACAGTGTCATTGCTGAGGGACTCAGACAATCTTATAATTGTGAGACCCGTTAAATAATAAATAGCATTTAAAATGATAATAAATTTCCAACACACAAAGGCACTAAAATTTAGAAAGAAAGGGGAGGACATATTGAAAAAATGAAAGGGGCAAAAAAAAAGGCTTCAGATCCATGTTGGACATGTGATGCTCATAATGCAACCACCTAGACTCCCAAGTGCCTGAGTAACTCTACATCTCAAATTCTGCCACCTGCTTCACCTGCACACACTCTCTTACACTACCTATGATCCTCACATCCCACCTCTTCAACTCTTCTAGTTGGAAGACCTGTGATTTTAGCATCTCCAAAATCAGGGGAGTCAAGATTGCAGCTCAGGTCAAGGACATTGAGCATGACACACTTTTGCAGGCCTCGGTAGCTCTCTGGAAACAGTATAAGATCCTTTATCACCTTACCCTGCAGTTTTCTATATACACAACGAGTACCATATGTATGATTCTGCCATTTCTGCTGCCTGCTCTTGATGAAGGCTCCACCCCTTGAAGCACAGTTCTTCTGCCTTTGTGTGCTGACCCTTAGAAAACTCTCTCTTAGATGCCTATTTTTGAAAGGCAAATTCCTGTACAGGCATTCTCAGGTTAGAATCCCTTCTTTCCAATGTATTTGAGCTTTCAGAACATAGAGCCATAGATGTGTGGACTCTTGTCCTCAGAGCATGTCCTCTTGCCCTAATGCAAAGCATTAGGTTTCTCTCATACTGATATTAATCACATAAACAACTACATATAGTCTCTTGTCTGTACTCTCTTCTTCCACAACTTTAATTTTTTCCCACAATATTTCTCACTGAAATTAATATTTGCCATATTTTACTGTTTCCCTTTTGCTTTTGTTCATTGTGGATCTAGATCAGAGCAGTGACAAATAATTAGTGATACCCCTAGATGCAATACTACCTTGAAATAGTCTCTGCCAAATAAATTACCACATTATTTTTTTAATTCAACTTCACTGAAGTTGCCAGGACATAGCTAGAATGCAGATAGGTTCTTTGCCAGACCTTAGTCAGATTGACATCAATGGCTGTTTCACAATACAATCTGCGTTCCATCTGAATACTCACCATATTAGCCTGCATAGTCCATGTATCACTCTGCATTTTGTCCTTCCAAATTCCAACCAGAAAAGTTTGTTAATCAATGCTAGCAACACCCCATGCATTTTTAGGATGAAGTTGCAGTCTTCCACATTTCTTCCTTCAAAGCATATTTAAAGTTCTATACACTATCTAGTCAGTTCTGTATTGCATACTTTTCTCAGTGCTGTGCTCAAACACCTGAAGAAAGGATTTGCTTTGGCTTATAGTTGGAGAATGCAAGCAATCATGGTAGAAGAATGAGTCATGGTCGTAGGAGGTTGTAAAAGAGAGGTGGTTGTCTACCAAGAGCAATCTGAGGGAGATGTATACTTAGGCTCATCCAAGCTTCTATATATGTAGAAGATGAAAAGATACAGCTCACATCTAGGATGCATCTTCCCACATCAGTTAACATAATCTAGATAATCTCCTAGAGATTTGTTTCTATGTCATGCCTAGAGGTTTGTTTCTATGGTCATTTTCTATCATTCTCTGTTGCCAAAATTAACTACTGTGCCACTTGCCATAACTTAAATGCCAATATTTTGAATGGAAAATCTGAATATGACCAAGTCTTTTCTCAGACAATGTTGTTTCCCAAAATTATTCTTCAGTACCATAAACTTGAAAAAAGGATTTTTTTTTTATACTTAAGGT
Organism: Montemys delectorum; assembly: GCA_019843815.1. NCBI lineage: Eukaryota > Metazoa > Chordata > Mammalia > Rodentia > Muridae > Montemys > Montemys delectorum. Next base: position 15,151 of record JADRCD010192501.1, read on the forward strand.
TCAGCAACTTGAAAGTGACAAGAATCAAACATGAATTTAAAGGGCAAAAGAGCTTTATTCTTTTCTGACCTACAGTTTCTCTCAAAATGTTTGATTATTGGTGTGGGAATTTTTCAAATTCCTACATTTACTCCTTATATTTGCCTTTTAAATTATATTAAAATACATTATGCCTGCATGCCTTAGTTGGGGAGGAGAATGCATAAGATGAATGCTTGAATATTAATTGTTCATCTCCAACTTAAGGGTAATAATAACGCCACACTCTTAAAATACTTACCAGAATCACTGCTAATGAGTGATTACTGAAAGCACATAAGTAGCATAATTGTGTAGCTTGAAATGGTGAAAGAGTAGTCTTTAATGATTTTATTTACCTCTATCATCTGCCATCTGTCTTCCATTATGGAACGTCTGTGATGAGCGCTAGACAGGTTTCAGCTAGGATTGGACACTTTTCAATAGGTGAAGGCCTGAGGTGTACATAGATGGACAAATGTATTAAATATAACACACACTTCTGGATGTAATAATAATAATAATAATAATAATAATAATAATAATAACAACAATAACAATATCAACAATTTGAAATATCATAAATGGCCCTATCACTTACAAATACTCTCCTGTACTTCCTTACTTTTTGTACTTTAACAGTCAAAATACATCCAAGTAGACATTGCACTACTGAGGGGTCCCATATTTGAATCAGATCATCTTTTGTTGATTCAAAAATTACCTAACAGTCTTGGCTTCACTTAATCATGTGTAAATAGCAGAGATCATGAAATAAACTCTAAATCCTTCATGCCAGTGTAGTGAATAGAGGAACAATAAACCAGTGAAGAAAAGCACTGTGGTAGCCTGTGGAAATTGGGTGGTGTACAATGATGGGATAGGGAAGGATATTCAGAGAAGACTCCTAAGTGATAGTATGTGAGCTAAGACAGACAGGACAAGAAAGCTCCAGAGGCAGCATCACTGGTGTATCAGGGCAAAAATATGTTTAGATATCATGAAATGAAGTATGTGATGATGTTAAATGTCATTGTAGTTAATTAAATATTCTACTCATACATATATATGTAATAAATATATATACATTTATATAATAATGTATTATATACTACATATATATATAATTGTATAGTTATTATAGATTTCTGTTCTTTAGTTCTGGTACTTTCAAAGCAGCACTGATATCACCTATATTGATGAATACCCTATATATGTATGGAGGGCATACATAGTAATGGTGTCCAATAAGTATTATTTGGATACAGCTGGCTAAGATGATGTTCGGTTCTTTTAAATGTTTTCTTTTTTGTAATTTCTTTCATGTGTTCCCATCAGTAACTGAAAGTAGGTTCTTTGAAATCACAAGCTATGATGTGTTGGACCAGATTTTATTTTGACTTTCCAGAATATTTGCTTCATATTTTGGGAAGTTCTCTTCTTAGATTTTTTCCATTTATTTATTTATTTATTTATTTATTTATTTATTTATTTCATATCTCAATTGCAGCCCCCTTCCTGCCAGTTCTCCTTCACATAATCCTCCCTCATTTCCCCTCCCTTTCTCCTCTGATTAAAACTATGATTATTGCATTTCTTTAGTGAATTGAATATTATATTATTTAATGTACATTTACTATTCTTTACAATGTCCCAGTTTTGAAGTCTACTTTGCTTTCCTGGACATTAATGCACTTGGACAATAAAGACCATTAACTAATGGTTGTGTATCATAGAATTTTTGCCATTTCATTCATTCATTCATTCATTCAGGCAGCTTTATGTAAAGTAGCAGTACTCTATGTAGATATATGGTGGTATTTTTTAAAATCTCTTCTAGCATTTCCTTTCATGTGAATACACAGATACTCATGGATGCCACATACAGATACTTTATCTTAAAAGTTACGCTTTAACAGTTTTACTCCTAGGTTAAAGAACCAAATAAAGGAAGAATCAGGTGTTTTCTATTTTCATTATATTTTTTTCTTTATTTCTCTTGTAGTCTTCTTACTCATGCCTGGTTTAGTTTCACCAAAGCTTTCCAGTGGATACAGAATTCTGGATTTGTGTCTTCTTCTAGCAACAACTGAATATTCTGTGCAGTTCTTCTTAGCTAACATGATTCCTCAAGCCAACACTCGTGTTGCCCATTTGAAATGCATCCTTAACAGATTGATATGGAGTTTGAGAAATCATTCAGCCTGGAATTTTCTCTAACTCCCTTCTGCTTTTCTCAAGATAAGAATATTTTCCAGGGTTTTTCTTCAGGTATATATTCTTTGTCATATACTCTGTTTTCCATCCTCATAGTTCACCTTTTCAATGTCGTTTATCAGGTTTCTGAGGTTCCATTCACCCTCGCCATACCTCTTACCACTGTTTTTAGAATGGTTCATATCTCCTGATTTGCCTTCAGCTTATCTTCCTACTTTTTGAAAATCTACATTTTTCTTATTTAGACACTTACTGAATTGTGAATTTTAGTTGTCACATTATTCATTTCATGATTTGTCCTCGACATATTGTTTTTCTTGATTGATGCATTTATTTTTTACTTATGGCTTGAGCATTTTCACTTCTCCCTTAGAACATGGTTATAATATTGATATATTTATCTGAAATTATAACATTTCTATTATATTTTCACACATTTTTTACATTCAAAAGGAATTCTCTTTTCTCTTGTTCTCCACATGTGAAATATTTTTATTATATTCTGAGCATCATGAACTTTATAGATGTTACTTCAATACTTGGTTATCTTGTAAGATATACACTAATTTTATTCTTGCTAAAGTTTGCACCTGGAAGGACCCTGCTACATGACTTTTCCTGAGGAAACATGGACAAGAATCTAGTCACTTCAGACAGGGCACTGATGACATACAAGAAAGAACAATTTTACTAAAGTGTAGCTTAGCATACCAGTGATTTATTGGGGTTACATATTGAGGTATCAATGAAGGGTTACTTACAGGAGAATCAATGAGATTTGAGTGACCCAAAGACAGATTTGTCTCGTAAGAAGCCACTCCAACATGAGTCTGCATGCCTTGTAGATAGTGTGGCATTTAGAGACTACTACCAACCCTTTTCCATTAGAAATTCTTTTCTGTGTTTTTAACCTTTGAAAACAGTCTTGTGGTCTTTAGGATTCAGGGATGCTTCAGTTTGGAGCAGAGACATACACAACATCCCAATGGTCCATGTATTGTTGTGTGGACCTGATCTTGGTAAGGACTACAAAACTCCAGTCTTTTCTCCTCTGTCTTTTTGTTTTTCATCCAATGATGAGCTGATTTTTTGCTGGTGCATGCTACTGTCATTGTGTGCTACTAGTATAGGACAATTGTCATATACCTAGCTAATGATAAGCTAAGACTTCTAAAACAACAAGTTTTGATGGGCCTTTTCTCTTTATAAATTAATTATTTCTGGGATTTTTAACAGTAATAGAAAACTGACTAATATCATTCTTATTATGGTTAGGCTATTGAAAGACATTTTACCTGTTCATTATACAGTTTTTGCAATGTCAGTGCACTTCTTTGGAGGTGTGTTTGCAGTGCTGTTTGGATTAATGTATCATATTATTCCTAGGTCTTCCACTCATATGTTGTGGTTTTGGTGTAAATGAATTTTAATAGTGTGATGACATCTTGCAGTTAAGGTGTTACATGTTTAGCTCAGAGATTAACACACAAGCACATACATTTCCAAATAGTATTGATCTCCCTCTATAAGGTTCTCTTCTCTTTATAATCTCCCTGGTATCTCCCAGTCTGTAATGGAACAACACAGATTTTAATTTGCTTATTCTGTGTACTTGACCAAACTACTCTAAATTTGAGTTACAAAATAAGGGCATAGTAAGAAGTAGTATTTTCTTGTGATAACAAGCCTTTGTTCCCTAAAACTGCAGAATCCCAAGAATTGTTCTGACACAACTGCTACTGTTTTGGCTGTCGAATCTCCTGAAACTAAAACGTGGGAGATCCTGGTAGAGAGAAAGAAAAACAGGCAGGAAAACCTTGTCCACTCTCCCGTTATGGATTCTCCTTCTGCTGAAACTCCCATAATTGTTTATGTCTCATCTCATATGCAGTTTTATGCTACCTTTCCATTTAAGTCAACAACAAAGAAGAAAGGAAAGTCGTAAATCAACTACCAATCTTTGTTAGTTAGAATTTCAGCCTTGTTTCCTAGCCTATATAATACCATACATTGTTTAGAGTTCATGATCAGGTCAAGACTTCTTGTGAAAACAGTCTAAGAATGGGGTTGTCTCCTGTCTTTGACCCAGTTATTCTTCACCTTTTCTCTAATAATTGACAGACAGCACATAGAAAACAAGGAGATTTCCATTTGTTGTATGGATTTACTCAGCTCCATGAACTTTGGTGGCAAGATGCCAACCAAGAGCTATTTCTGTTCCTGTATCAACAGCAGGCTTCTGGAAACTAAGCTGAGAAGTTTCAGGCTCCTGGAAATGTCTGAATATTAAGAAAGAAATAAGTTGCAACATCAACTTCTGAATTTTCCTGAAAATCTCTGAAAGATTTGCATACCACTCATGAGCAATCCTTTGCAGAATAAGTGTGCATATCATCATCTGGAGTGACAGGATCAGGTCTGTTGTCTCTGGATGATCTCGACAACTCGATATTTGGCATTTTAGTGACTGTGGCAGGAATGAATCCATTTATCTGTGACTGTCCACTACATCCCAAAAGCTGGTTGAATGATCTCCATACTAGAGCAGAAATCCAAGGTAAAGGATGAATCGGCCCCTGGATAGTGTAGTGTAGAAGGTTCAAGTATGAGAAAGCTTTCTTCTTTGGTGAACTCTGCCTTAGCCTAGAATGGAAAATAGAAAGTGTTCTATTGTCCTGTGGCAGAAAGGACATTAGAGTCTGAAGCCCACAAAATTGACACCTAGAGGGCCTTGATTGCTTGCATCTCTCCAAACAACCAAGTAAATGTGTAACAGGCTTTTCTGGACCCACCTGTGGTTAAAAAAATGATAAATAGACCTATTGAGAAAAAAGGAAAAAATAAGTGCCTAAGGTCTTCTTAGACTGGGGTACCTCCCATCAGGCTCATGTGTTTGAATAATATTATCCTAGTGCAGGGCCCACAATGTGGCCACTTCTTTTCCTCTCTCTCATTAGTGTTATCAGTGTCCTGCTGGTGAGCCTGACTACCCTACCTTCAGTTGTACTTAATAGAAGACACTGCCATACTAGAGCTCTTTATATATTTACAAAAAAAAATAAAGGAATGGACTGGAAACAATTAGGAATGTTTACTGGAAGATGTAGCAAAATTGGTTCTGAAACATAGAGTCTCTATTATAAGAACTCTGGAATCTATCGTAGTAAGAAAATCATTAAAGTTTTTTTTATTAGATATTTTATTTACATTTCAAATATCTCCTCTCCTGGTTACCCTTCCGAAAAAAAAATATTCCATTCTCCCTCCCCCTGCTCACCAACCTACCCTCTCCTGTTCCTGGCCCTGGCATTCCCATATACTGGGGTATAGAGCCTTCACAGGACAAGGGCCTCTCCACCCATTGACGACTGACTAGGCCATCTTCTGCTACATATGCAGCTGGAGCCATGAGTCCCACTATGTATATGCTTTGGTTGGTGGTTTAGTCACTGGGAGGTCTAAGGGTACTGGTTAGGTCATATTGTTGTTCCTCCTATGGAGCTGAAACCCCTTCAGGTCCGTGGGTCATTTCTCTAGCTCCTTCATTTGGGGACCCTGTGTTCAGTCCACTGGATGGCTGTGAGCCTCCACTTCTGTATTAGTTGGGCACTGGCAGAGCCTCTCAGGAGACAGCTATATCAAGCTTCTGTCAGCCAGCACTTGCTGGCATCCACAATAGTGTCTGGGTTTGGTGATTGTATATAGGAATGATTCCTGGGTTGAACAGTCACTGGATTGTCTTTCTTTCAGTCTCTGCTCCATATTTTGCCTCAGCAACTCCTTCAATGGTTATTTTGTTCCCTCTTCTAAGAAGGATCAAAATATTCACACTTTGGTCTTCCTTCTTCTTGAGTTTCTTGTTGTTTATGGATTATATCTTGGATATGCCAAGCTTCTGGGCTAATATCCACTTATCAGTGAGTGTTCTTTTCCACTTACCATGTGTGTTCTTTTGTGATTGTGTTACCCCACTCAGGATGATATACTCCAGATCCATCCATTTCCCTAAGAATTCCATAAATTCATTGTTTTCAGTAGCTGAGTAGTACTCCATTGTGTAGATGTACCACATTTTCTGTATCCATTCATCTGTTGAGGGACATCTGGGTTGTTTCCAAGCTTCTGACTGTTAAAAAAAGGCTTCTATGAACACAGTGAGAGAATGTGTGCTTATTACATGTTGGAGCATCTTCTGGTATATGCCCAGGAGTGGTATAGCTGGGACCTCTGTAGTACTAGGTCCAATTTCTTGATGAACCGCCAAACTGATTTCCAGATTGTACCAGCTTGCAATCCCACCAGCAATGAAAGTATTCCTCTTTCTCCACCAAGCAAATCTCACCAAGATTTGCTGTCACCTGAGTTTTTGATTTTAGCCATTCTGATTGGTGTGAGATGGAATCTCAGGGCTGTTTTGATTTTTATTTCCTTGATGACTAAAGATGTTGAACATTTCTTTAGGTGCTTCTCAGCCATTCAGTATTCCTTAGTTGAGAATTCTTTGTTTAGCTCTGTAACTCATTTTTTAATGGGGTTAATTGGTTCTCTGGAGTCTAACTTCTTGAGTTCTTTATATATATTGGATATTAGCCCTCTATTGAATATAAGATTGGTAAAGATCTTTTCCCAATCTGTTGGTTGCCGTTTTGTCCAAGTGACAGTGTCCTTTGCCTTACAGAAGCTTTGCAATTTTATGAGGTCCCATTTGTCAATTCTAGATCTTAGATCAAAAGTTATTGGTGTTCTGTTCAGGAAGTTTTCCCTTGTGCTCATGTGCTCGAGGCACTGCCCTACTTTCTTTTCTATTAGTTTCAGTGTATCTGGTTTTATGTGGAGGTCTTTGATCCACTTGGACTTTGAGCTTTGTACAGGGAGGCTAGGAATGGATTGATTTTCATTCTTCTACATGGTAACCATCAGTTGAACCATCACCATTTGTTGAAAATGCTGTATTTTTTCACTGGATCGTTTTATCTCCTTTATCAAAGATCAAGTGACCATAGAGTGTTCATTTCTGGGTCTTCAATTCTATTCCATTGATCTACCTGGCTGTCATTGTACCAATACCATGCAGTTTTTATCACAATTGCTCTGTAGTACAGCTTAAGGTCAAGTACAATATTGAATAGGTAGGGAGAGATTAGGCAGCCTTATCTAGTCCCTGATTTTAGTAGGGTTGTTTCTCTCCATTTAGTTTGATTTTGGCTACTGGTTTGGTGTATTACTTTTATTATGTTTAGGTATGGGCCTTGAGAATTCCTGATCTTTCTAAGACTTTTATCATGAAGGGGTCTTGGATTTTTGTCAAATACTTTCTCAGCATCCAATGAGATGATCATATGTGTTTTTTTCTTTGAGTTTGTTTATATAGTGTATTATGTTGATGGATTTCTGTATATTGAACCATCCCTGCACCCCTGGGATGAAGCTTACTTGATCATGGTGGGTGATCTTTTTGATGTATTCTTGGATTCGGTTTGCAATAATTTTATTGAGCATTTTTGCATGGATATTCATAAGGGAAACTGGTCTGAAGTTTTCTTTCTTTGTTAGTTCTTTGTATGGTCTAGGTATCAGAGTAATTGTGGCTTCATAAAACAAATTGGGTAGAGTACCTTCTGTTTCTATTTTGTGGACTACTTTGAGAAGTATTGGTATTAGGTCTTCTTTGAAGGTCTGATAAAACTCTGCACTAAACCCATCTGGTCCTGGGCTCTTTTAAGGTTGGGAGACTATTAATGACTGTTTCTATTCTGTTAGGTGATATACAACTGTTTATATCATTTATCTGATCTTGATTTAACTTTAGTACATGGTATCTGTCTAGAAAATTGTCCATTTCATACAGGTTTTCTAGTTTTGTTGTGTATAGGCTTTTGCAGTAGGATCTCATGATTTTTTTTTTTTTTTTGGATTTTTTTTCAGTTTCTGTTGTTATTTCTTCCTTTTCATTTCTGATTTTGTTAATTAGGATATGATCTCTATGCCCTATAGTTAGTCTGACTAAGGGTTTATTTTGTTGATTTTCTCAAAGAACCAGTTCCTAGTTTGGTTGATTCTTTGTGTAGTTCTTTTTGTTTTCACTTGTTTGATTTCAGCTCTGATTTTGTTTATTTCCTGCCTTCTACTCCTCTTGGGTGAATTTATTTCTTTTTATTCTAGAGCTTTCAGATGTGTTGTCAAACTGCTAGTGTATGCTCTCTCCAGTTTCTCTTTGGAAGTACTCAGAGCTATGAGTTTTCCTCTTGGGACTGCTTTCTTTGTGTCCCATAAGAGTGGGTATGCTGTGGCTTTCATTTTCATAAAACTCTAAAAAGTCTTTAATTTCTTTCTTTATTTCTTCCTTGAAGTTATCATTGAATAGAGTGTTGTTCAGCTTCCACATGTATGTGGGATTTCTATTGTTTATGTTGTTATTGAGGAACAGCCTGATGGAAAACGGTCAAGTAACTTATAAAGGCAGTCCTATCAGAATTACACCAGATCTCTTGCCAGAGTCTATGAAAGCCAGAAGATCCCGGGCTGATGTCATACAGGCCCTAAGAGAACACAAATGCCAGCCCAGACAACTATACCTAGCAAACCTCTCAATTACCAGAGATGGAGAAACTAAGGTATTCTATAAAAAAACAAATTTACACAATATCTTTCTATAAATCCAGTCCTTCAAAGAATAATAAATGGAAAACTCCAACACAAGGAGGAAAACCACATCCTAGAAAAGGCAAGAAAGTAATCTTCCAACAAAACTAAAAGAAGATAGCCACATGAACAGAATTCCAACTCTAAAAACAAAAATAACAGGAAGCAACAATTATTATTCCTTAATATCTATTAATATCAATGGACTCAAATCCCTAATAAAAAGACAGGAACAATTCTGGGCCAAAAATTTTAAAGGTAGGTGGGTGGCCCTGTCCCTCCACTGGGGGTCCTGTCAATCTATAGGAAGTGGTCTCTTCAGGTTCTATCTCCCCATTGTTGGGCATCTCTTCTAAGGTCATGTCCCATTGAATTCTAGGAGCCTCTCAAATCCCAGGTCTCTGGGATTTTCTAAAGGGTCCTCCACCTCCACTGCCACCCCTACCCCTACACTCCACCTCTTGCACCTGCATATTTTCATTCATTCTCCTAGCCCTCTGGGCTTTTTTCCTGCCTAACCCTATATGTGATTCTGCCCCACTTTTCCTCTCCCCTTCCCTTCTCGAACACAGGTATCTCCTTCCTTCTCCCTCCAGTGATCATTTTGTTCTCCCTTCTAAGTGAGAATTCTGTACTTTTTGGCTAATATCTGCTTATAAGTGAGTATCCTTTTGGGTCTGGGTTACATCACTCAGGGTGATATTTTCTAGTTCCATCCATTTGCAAAATTCATAATGTTCTTATTTTTAATAGCTAAATAGTTTTCCACTGTGATAATGAACCATGTTTTCTGTATCCATTTGTCAGTTGAGGGAAATCTGGGTTGTTTTAAGCTTTTGTCTATTATGAATGAGCTATGAACTTAGTGGCTCATATGTTCTTATAGTATGGTACAACATCTTTTGGGTATATGTCCAGGAGTGGTATAGCTGGATCTTCAGGTAGAACTATTTCCAGTTTTCTGGGGAACTAACAGATTGATTTGCAGAGTCATTGTACCAGTTTGCAATCTTATCAGCAATGGAGGAGTGTTCCTCTTTTTCTACATTCTTGCCAACATGTGCTGTCACCTAAACTTTTGCTTAGCCATTCTGATTGGTGTAAAGTGGAACCTCAGAGTCATTTAAATGTGCATTTAAATGCATCCTGATGACTAAGGATGTTGAACATTTCTTTGAGGGATTCTCAGAATTGTTGTA
>JADRCD010192503.1:0-10897 GCA_019843815.1 Montemys delectorum
CCTGCCTGCCTGCCTGTCTGCTGCCTGCCTGCCTGCCTGCCTGCCTGGTGTGCGTGCAGCCATGGCTTCCATCCCTGGCGCTGGACAACCCAGGTGTCATGGTGCATGGCTGTAATCCCAGCACTGGAGGTGGGGGTCGGGAGAAGTTCAGCCCGGCCTCTGAGACCTAGTCTCAAACAAACAAACAAACAAACTCCAAAACAAAGAAACCAGCTCTTCAGGTTAAACCAAAAGAAAGGATGGCTACAGAGGTGAAGCCAGAGGAAGGAGCATGGGGTCCCACTGCATCATGCTGCCCTGCTGCTGTGAATAAATGCCTGGGATCCAGGTGCAGCTCAGACTGGCTAGACCCTCCAGCTCCTGTTGGATCTCAAACATCCCTGTTATAGATCTGAGCTTCAGAGAACACAGACTCTTAACAAAGGTGGCCAGCTGCTCTTTGTGGAGCGAAGAGGAGGGAGGCCAGAGTTCCCTCCTGAAATTCCATCCTGCTTCCCTCTGAAAGCACTCTGTATTCTCTGGGATAAAGGTGCACACAGATAAAAGCTTGGCTGGCTGGCCGCTCTTTGTTTGGCCTTACAGCCTGTGTGACTGGGGCCCTCAGTTTGAGGATGTCTATTTCTGACAGAAGAACATTCATTCAGTGTCCCGGTAGGTTGCTATGGGCCAGAACTAGACACCAATTTCCAACGAGAGTTCATAAGAAGTGACTGAGAGCAGCTTCCCATGCTGGGGAGAAGTTTACTCCAACCAGCCAAGTCACCACCCTCTGATGTGACCCATTCTCTACCAGGTGGAGTGTTTCAGGAAGTCCCATGTCAGGGGCTGGAGAGATGGCTCAGCAGTTACGAACTCTTCCAGAGAACCAAGGTCTGGTTCCCAGATCCCACATGACAGCTCACAACCACTTGTAACTCTAGTCTCGGAGGATCCGATGTCTCTTCTGATGTCCCTAAGCTCCTGCATGCACACACGTAAAATAAGTCTATACTAAAAAAAGTTGAGGGCAAAAAATCAACATGGAAGATACTAACCAAAGATCAATTGATACAGAGTCAAACCTGTGTGTATGTGTGTGTGTGTGTGTAGGTTGGAGGACAACATTTAGGAGTTTGTTTTTCCTATGTGCAACCCAAGGAGTAAACTCTGGCTGCCAGGTTTGGTGGCAAATACCTTTATCGACTGCTGAGCCATCTTGCCACCCACTGCAGCTTTTCCATGGGTCCTGGAGGTCTGACGCAGGCCCTCGGGCTTGTGTGGGGAAGCACTTTGTCAACTGAACCATCTGAGGCCTGACTTAGCAAGCTCTCTTCCTACTCTTCTTTACTCTTATTTAATGTGTGTGTGTTTGCCTGAATATAATATCTCTGTGTATCATGTATGTGCAGTGCCTGTGGAGGCCAGAAGAGGGCATCAGATCACCTAGATCTGGAGTTAAGAGACAGGTTTGAGCTTTCAGTCATGTGGGTGCTACAAATTGAGTGCTGGTTCTCTGCAAAGAACAGCAAATGCTTTTAACCACTGAGCCCTTAGATTTAAGCTTTAAAGTGGCCTGATGATACTCAGTTATGCACAGAACTTCCTTGATCAAAAATTTTAGATTAATTTAATTTTTAATTCATTTTGTGCATATGCATGTGCTTGTACCAGGCTGTGGGTGCGAGTAAAAGTCAGAGGAGAACTTTTGGGACTTGCCTTCCCTCTCCCTCCCCGTTGCACCATGTGGGTCCCAGGGATCAAACCCTGGGCATCAGTCTTGGAGGTGAGCACCTCTCCCTGCTGAGCCATCTAGTCGGCCTCCGGTTTTGGTATTCGCCTAGAACTGGAGGCCATCCTGCCTCAGCCTCTTGGGTGTGGGGATCATGGGTATGAAGTGATTTCTCACTTCCTTTCCACTTCTGAAGACAAAAAGGCCCTTTAGAGGCCACCTATAGATATCAGCAGGAACAGCAGGTCTACAGACTGTAAACCCCCGAAATGACCAATAGTTGTCCTTGAGTCACTCGACCCAAAACAAGTAGCTTAAGAACTTGTTCTTCTTTCATGGCACAAGCTGAAGCAGTCAGAGCTGGTCTGGCTGCCTCCTTCCATCCCAGGAATAGGGGTCACTTCCAGGCTTTTTCTGTTCTCTGTGGGGCTAGGGGTGTCCCTGGGCACAGGTGAACCCCGACCTAAGGGATCAAGAATTCTCCCCATGTCAAAGGCATGAGCCAGGGGCTGGCACATCATGACCTCTTCTGTAGCAGGAGCCACCTTCGGGCATAAGGCTCACCTGAGGGCAGGTGGCTGGGAAAGGCAGTCAGTGAGGGAGAGGGAGCGGCCCCAGCCCTGGTGGCTGCTGAGAGGGGAGAGGGAAGGATGTGGAAGACAGCTGGTGGACCTGCGGGCACTCTTCCTCTCCAGCTCTGGCCAGCAAGGACTAAAGGAGTCTCAGCTACCGGAAGGGACAATTATTATCCTTTTTATATATTCATTAATATTAATTTTTATTTTGGCGTAGCCCAGGCAGCCCTCCAACTCATTATTTACCATAGAATCCTTTAGCCTTCGCCTCCTGAGGGCCAAGATTACAGGCGTGCACCACACCCAGTTTATATGGTGTTGGGGATCAGACCCAGGGTGTCATGCACACTAGGCAAAGACCCTACCCACTGAGCTACACTCCCAGCCCCACTTCACTCACTTTATTGTCCTCTCCCACTGGGTTGTCACAACTGCTATTAAACCAAAGAATCCAACATCCAAATGACTCTGCTCTTCCCAGTGTCCTAGGGGAATTGGGTCACTGACTTTCAGGGCCACCTGTGTGCTCCTGGATGGGCACAAGCACTTGCATGGGATCACCTTCAGACCAGATACAGATGCCTGAAAATGTTAGTGGAGAATCTTTGCTTTGGGATGTGGGGAAACAACCACAAGTTAATCTGTTTGGAAAGGTAAAAGGAGACTTGTCTCTGGTTGGGTTGACTTGACTAGAGGCAGCTCAGAAGGAAGGGAAGGAGGGCAGGTACACTCTGAACAATGACTGCAGTGTGTGACAGCTCTTGGGCTGCAGCTCCCAGCTCCCAAGGTGGACGGCTTTCAAAATGTGTGTGTGTGTGGGTGTGTGTGTATTAGTTGGAAACAAACATTGTAAACTGGTATGTCTTTTGAGTTCTGTTTTATTCATGTGCACATGTGGTACCACTTTAAAAGAAATTTATTATTATTTTAAGTGATAACCTTGAACTCACTATTTGGCCAGCTTGGATTCAAACGTGAGATCTTCTTGCCTCAGTTTCCCAAGTTCTGAAATTGCTAGAATTACGGGCCTGTGCCACCATATCTGTCTGTCTGTCTGTCTGTCTGTCTGTCTGTCTGTCTGTCTGTCGGAAACAAGGCCTCATGTATTGCAGGCTGGCCTCCAACTCCATAGGCAGCTGAAAATGATCTTGACTTTCTGATCCTCCTGCCTCTATTTCCCAATGCTGACATTATAGATGTGAGCCATGATACTTACGTGCCGAGTGCTGAACCCAGGGCTTTGTGCATGCCAGGTAAGCGCTCTCTCGAGTGATATGGTACTTCCAATTCCCTAGCAAGACTGCACACACTACAAGTCAGGCCCTTGCCAGAAGACCGTGTGGTCACCGTTGTCTAACCTGTGTATGGCATGGTCTCTGGAGCCAAGGACAAAAACCCAAACCCCTTCACTATTCTTGTTCCCAAGTGGGAAGACACTCACCTCATTTTATCTGTGTTTCTGTGGTGCTGGGATTTAAATACAAGACCACGAACATGGCAGGTGGGTGCTTTGCCCTGCTATACTCCCAACCCATCTACCGTGCTGTGTGTTTTCTTTGCTACAGGGCACAGAGACCAAGGCTTCCCACACGCTGGTTTTATCCAGATGCCCGCCACGTGTTTGTTTTAACAGCCCCTGTCAGGATCCTTTTTCTTTAGTCGTGCATACACACAACTGTGATGCAGAGTTAGAAGGAAGGCGATTAGGAGACACTGGTACCCTGACACACCTGTTTGCAGGTGACACTGTGTACCATGACAGAACTCAGTTTTCCTTGACTCCGTTTGTCTGGGAACCTGTTCGTTCCTAGGTGTGCCGGCTTCACATTCAGGCCATCGGGTAAGCAGGGACCATATACTGCTGCTGGCTGTTCCAGCACTAGCCTGTCCCACGTGAGTAGAGGCAACCCCAAATCCACAAGAATATACTTGCTATCCCACCTCATGGCCCTGGGCAGGTGCTGCCCCTGAGGTGTCCTTACCACTGTGGTCCAGGGCACCTGGGGAATCCTGGTGTAAGTCATGGTGACGTAGACAATGAGGAAGAAGACGGTGAGGACCCAGTAAAAGACTGCTACAAACATTACCCAGCCAAAAGCTGGGACTCGGAAATACTCAGTGCCAGCGATGAGCGTCCACACCAGCAGTCCCAAGACCTACAAGGTAGCAGAGATGGTGCAGAGAGAGGGGGAAGGAAAGAAAGAGAGTGGAACAGAAGAAGTCATTAGTCGAAGTGTCCATTACAACTTATTGTGCATGTTATACACACACACATCCCCCCACAAATGCACACTTGTGCAGACATATCCCCCAATGTACATAAAAAATAAATCTTTTTTTAAAAAGATTTATTTATTTTTATTTATATGAGTACATTGTAGCTGTCCTCAGACACACACCAGAAGAGGGCACCAGATCTCATTACAGATGGTTGTGAGTCACCACGTCATTCATTGCTAGGAATTGAACTCACGACCTCTGGAAGAGCAGTTAGTGCTCCTAACCGCTAAGCAATCTTTCCAGCCCCTCCCATCCCCATCGCCCCAAAATAAATCTTTAAAACAAATTCTTCTTTTATACTACATCTCTAAGCTGTGCAGCAGTGGGCATGTGCATCATATCCCAGGAGGTAGCCCCTGGAGTCCGTGGGTGCTGTGTCACCCAAGCCAGCCTCCCCCTTCTGTGGTGGCTTTCTTTGTGCTAAACAAAGCAGTTTGGCCTACTGGCCTCTCACATCACATCCTGGTTTATTTTAGACAGAGACAGATTAGAAAAGAAAGCAGGGATGGCAGCTAGCCCCTATCTGCTGTGGCGCTTTACATGGCCGATTCCGAGAGCACGCTTTTGGTTACTCAGTGCATTCTGGGAAATTCTACAGTGAAGTTGCTATGTTATAGAGGTCAATCAGAGCCATCTCAGTTAGCAACGTACTCCCTAAGCACCTACTCTCAATCGTGCATGGTGCCGGCCACTTAAGCCACAGATAGAAGAGAGGCACAGCGTCATTAAACCTGTCGTGTATTAGACACACGATTCAGGTCTGATTCGACACAGTTAACCAATGATGACTATGACTACGTACAGCTCACGGCCTGAATCGATGATGAGGATAATGATGGTGATGGTGGTGGTGGTGTGTGTGAAGACCAGAGGTCAGTTCTAGGTGTTGTTCCTCAGGGGTCATTCGGGGTCTCTCACTGGGACCTGGGGTTCTGACCTTTTGTCTGCCTCCCCACACCAGCACGTACCACTATGCCTGGTTTTTGTTTGTTTGTTTGTTTGTTTGTTGTTGTTTTTTTATGTGAATGCTGGGGATGGAACTCAGGTCCTCAGGCTTTCGAGTCAGGTACTTTACTGACGGATCCATGACCCCAGCTCACACGCCAGTTTCATGCAGCTGACAGACACAGCCCAGCTCTTTGCCCGTTGCTTGTGATTTCATGCTTAAAAGACAGCCTCCTGCATGAAGCCTAAAATAGTCACTTTCACAGAAAATGTCTGCCAGCTCCTGCCTCACACCCCAAATGCTCTGCACATATGCACACACTCTATAAGGTTTTGTCCTTGACTTCTTTTTTTTTCAAACAAATCAGATTATTAACACATAATGCTGGAGACCGTAAGAGCAAAGCAGGTGCATTTCCTTCTGGGATCCATATCGACTCCAAGCTGCTGCCTTCCCACACCTGATCAGTTTCCCCCTTCATTCTCAGGGACTTTCTCTCTTCCAGCCAGCCCTTCATCTCTTCAGGGTCTGTCAGCACGCACGGCGACCACCTCCATTTATCCACTAGGGGGCACCTGCACACTGCTGATGGATGACGAGGCCCGCAGAACCAGAGCAGACCAGAGTGGGCTGTCTGGCACATAGCAGAGGTGGTGGAAGGGCTTGGAAGGAATCAACATTGCTACATCTTGCCCGAGAAAAGGATGGACTGATGCAAAGACCTGGAAGGCCGACTTCATTCCCACGTCCTTGGACTCTGTGTGATGTTCCTGCAGAGAGATTTTACTGAGTCATGTTTCAGAGCTCCAGCAGAGCCACTGGAGAATGCTGCACACAGGGGCCTGGGGCCCTGGTGGCATCTCTAACAGAGCACATGAGCTCTCTGTTACTGGTCTTGGAACTGAGGGAATAGAAGTGTGGGACTTAGGGAATCTGGCTCCTAGGTGGGGAATATCTAATTTGCCTGATGAGGGCAGATTTCAAAGTATGCGAATCTTGTAGACTCTGAGGGGTGTCATGAGGATGTCTGCCCCCTCATGCCCTCCAAGCCCTTCCTCAGTACCACTGTGGCATCTTCTCAGCCACGGTGGTGCTAAGAACTTGGGACTTAGTTATTCTGACAGTTCATGATCAAGCAAAGGCCTACATGGGGACCAGATCACAGGACTGTCCCAGCAGGCAGTGCGACAGGACTCTGTATACAAGGTGGGTGTTAAAATATGTCTAAAGACTGACTTTAGGCAGCATTAAGCAGCACCTGGGACCTGTCACCATGGACATGGCTGCCTTTGAATTCTCTGAGCTCCTGTAAGGGACCCCGATAGTTGCATTGGCTCACTAAAGCAGTTCTGCATGTGGCCTGTTGTCTGCGCCCAATCTCTGGTGAGTGGTGACACCACCGAGACTAACATTACCAGTATACCAAGTTCCGTGGACCTCTGTAGAGGTTACAGGTCTTAGGTTTATTCTGTCCATGAAGCATGACCAAATGCTTTGCACCATCCGCACGTTGGCAGTAAGGTCTCTCAGAGTCCTCGTCAGTAAAAGCGGAGGGTCAGGGGCCCGTGCCTGAATCAGTCCCAAGGTACTCAGGAGAATGAAGGGCAGCAGAGAAGTTGGCGCACTCTTTTTGGTCATGGCTGCATGGGGAATGTCGTGGGCTTTGAGTCCCGTACAGTCTCTGTCCCAACCATTTACTTTGCTACTGTAGTGTGGCGGGTTTCATGGGAACTTTATTTACAAACAAGGGCAGGCTGCAATTAGCCAGGCTCTCCAAGGGTGTGGTCCCAGGCAGGGAGGTCCAGCACCAGCTAAAAACACAGACACGGAGCCTCCATGGAGACCTGTTATTCAGCAGTGCAGAGAAGAGGCGGGGCAAGGGGGGGTCACAGGGCCGTGCTCAGTCAGCTCTGGGCTAGCCCCTCCCTCATTCCTCCATTCCTCCCCTCCCTTGTTTTTTCCTTTCTCCTGTCCCATAGAGTGCTCCACCCATCAGGGGTTTAAGTGTGTCATCTTAGACATTGACTCAGTTAGGGTTTCTATTGCTGCAATGAGACACCACGACCAGAAAGCAAGCCGAAGAGTAAAGGATTCATTGGGCTTCCACGTTGTAGACCATCAATCACCAAAGGAAGTCAGGACAGGAATTAGGACAGGGCAAGAACCTGGAAGCAGGAGCTGATGCAGAGGCCACAGAGGGATGCTGCTTACTGGCTTGCTCCCAAGGCTTGCTCAGTCTGCTCTCCTAGAGAACCCAAGACCACTGTCCCAGGGATGGAACTACCCACAGTGGGCTGGGCCTTCCCCCATCGATTAATTAAGAAAATTAAGAAAATGCCCTCCAGGCTTTCACACATCCCGTTTTTATGGAGGCACTCTCTAGACGAAGGTTTCTCCTTCTCAGATGACTTTAGCTTGGGTCAAGCTGACATAAAACTGTGCAGCACAGACGCTAACGACCCAGCTCTGAGCTCTCAGACCTCCCAAAGAGCACGCCTCGTCACAGTGATTGCTGTCCATCAGTGAGGAATGCTCTGCTCCCTTCTGGTCACCAAAGGACAAGGCATCAGACAAAGCAGAAAGTCTGCAAGAACAAAGGATCCTGTGGTGACGACTCTGCCCCAACTTCCTGAGGCTCCAAAGTTGGCTCTGAGTGTTAGACTTGGGTGAAGCATTTTGATGGCAACCTGACGCTCTGTGGGTGGTGTTTTCTTCTCCGACCTTCCCAGGCCTTTGAATAAAGTGTTTCAACAACCAACAACAACGGAGAAGGTGAAGGAAAAGGAAAGAGTTAAAGGAAAAAAGCTAGATACAGGCTCGTGGAAGGACAGAGAGAATTGAGGACTTAGCTCAGCTGGTAGAGTGCATCTCTAGCCAAGGTTAGCCCAAGGTTTGATCCCTCACTCCACATAAAACAAATGTGGTGGGCACATCCGTAACTCTAGATACATAGGAAGCAGAGGCAGGAGGATAAGAAGCCCTCAGCTTGGGCCTGAAGAAAAGGCTCAGTGGTTAAGAGCATGTTTGAGCTTGCAGAGGACCTGAGTTCAATTCCCAGTGTCCACACTGAGAGGCTCACAACAGCCTGTGGCTTCAGGGGGATTTGATACCTCTGGCCTTCAAAGGCACCTGTACTCATATAAATATGAGTGCACATACACCCACACACATACACATGTACATATGCCCACACACAGACACATAAACACATACTCATATACCTCCTATACATACATATCCACACACATAGACACAAATCGCAATGCAGAACAGCGTCTCCTGTCCTGTGGAGAGCCACTGGCTCCCACAGCTGTCACACTGAACTGGGCTCTTTGAGACAGAATGAAGGTCTTTCCCCACAATCTTTCTGGACTCTGGGAGAGGCTGACTGGGGGAATCGAGGGGAGGAGCGTGACTGGAGTGCTGGACCATCAGTGGTCTCCAAAGCCACCCGGAGCCAGCGGCGTCCAAGTTCATTGTTCATGCCCAAGGACATCAAGGAAAGCTGGGCTGGAAGGGAGCAGAAGAATGTAGATTCATTAAGGAAGCAAAGTAAGAAGAACTCCTGAGAGTGGGCTGGTCTGAGGCTCTTTCTGCCCTGGAGCCTTCAGCAGGATCCACGGGGTCTCATCTCCCATGTACGGGGGTTTTCTAGACCCCACATGAATTTCAAGGTTTTTTTTTTATTGTCTATTTCTGCAAAATGTGGCATTGAAACTATGCAAGGGGCTGGGCTGTACTGAACAGACAATTTCCTTCCAAAATGATATGTTTTAAAACACATGAACGATGTAGCTTCTAAATCTAGGCGAAGCTCACCACTTGAAGAGAGCCTTTCTTCTTCCCTGAAAGATGCTATCCGATCGCTTTTAATTAAAGCAGACTTGCGAGAGTCGGGAAGAGAGAGATTCACAAGAGAACACAGGGAGTCCGCCTGGGTGTCTAAAGGCTCTATGATCTTGTCTCCGAACGAGCTTTAACGTCCTTCCCTAGATTCCATCTGTATTCAGCACATCTGTGAAAAGCTGCCGAGAGTGAGGGTCAGGAAGGTTAGTAGACACCAAGACAACCAGTGACCCCGAGCCAGGCCAAAGCACACATGCAAGACAATACAGTCTCCTCTCCTTGACAGGGTGCGGTGCGGCCTGGGAGACGAGGCGAGCGGAGAACTAAAGCAGCCTCACAGCCCTCGAGGGGCCAAGGAGACAGGGTCATGGCAAGACATGCTGATGTTCATGCAGGGAAGCCATGGATGATTCTGTGGGGAGCGCCTGCATTCCAGGCACCTTCGTTGAGGACGTTGGCAACACTTGGGCTGGCAGTGGGAGAGAGTGATGGGGGGCAGCTCTGTGAAGGGATTCCAGGTTTACTCACGGAGCAGGCAGAGATGGCCTAGAGGTATTTTTGGAAATGTATCCAAAAGGGTCCACATCTGTCTGGCTCTCTTTACATCAGCTTGACCCAAGCTGGTGCCATCTCAGGAGGGCACCTCAATTGAGAAACTGATTTCATACAATCAGGATGTAGGCAAGCCTGTAAGCCATTTTCTTAATTAGTGATTGTCGCGAAAGTTCCCAGGGGTGGTTCTAGATGCTACAAGAAAGCAGTCTGAGCAAGCCATAAGGAGCAAGCCAGCCAGTAGCACCCCTCCATAACCTCTGCTCCAGCTCCTGCCTTCTTCCTGCTAGGCTTGAGTTCCTGTCTTGACTTCCCTCAGTGGACTGTGACTCAGGATGTCAGCCAAAAAAAAAAAAAAAAAAAAAAAAACCTAAACCCTCCCTTTTAGCATTTTGTTTAAGCTCCACCCCACAGTTACCTGGCAACAGCCAGGTGTGCCTGACTCACTATAAAAGGGGCTGCTTGTCCTCTCCCCTCTCCCCTCTCCTGCTCTCTTGCCTTCTTGCTCTCGCAGTCCTCCTTTCTTCCTCTCTCCCCATTCCCCTCCCCCTCCCCCCCGGCTCATGACTGGCCTCTGCCCCCCCCCCCCCTTCTCTGTCTCTACTACCCTCTCAACCCCTCCCCATGCCCTGAATAAACTCTATTGTATACTACACAGCTACATCATGTGGCTGGTCCCTCAGAGGGAAGGGATGCCTCAGCATGGGCTGGAGGAGGCACCCCCTTCCCCCATACCTGACTACACATCGACCAAATATAGTCCCGCTCTCCTTGTAGTTTTATAAAACACAGCACTCCCTCCTCATCACTGGAAGAGTGACTGTAGGGAGGCAGTGCCATGAATGTTCAGCCTGGCATTTCTCAGTTCTTCGCACTCCCTCAGTGACAAGGAGGAGTATGTCTGGGGTGGTGAGTTAGGGAGGAAGTACTAATGTGGGGAAAGAATTCAGTACCTCCATAGGGAAAATCAAACACATACATACATACATA
>JADRCD010192506.1:0-17122 GCA_019843815.1 Montemys delectorum
ACACTGAATCCATCTCACCAGCCCAGGTATCTATTTTTTGTAGAGTTGACAAATTTCAAGTATGGAGACGTTTTCTCCAACTGAAGATGAAAGCCAGCCAAATTCTTTTAGTAAACAGCTATTATGTTTTTATTTTCCTTAATTCAAAACCCTTTTTTACTCTGTCCTGACACTTCCTTGCTGAGTGTTAGTTAGAAGTGTGTTTCTTTACCTCCAGGTATTGTTCTGCTGTTCTGTTACAGACTTCCAGTTTAAATGTTGTGATCTGGGAGGAAGCCTTGTACAGTTTCCATCCCTTCTCATTTGTTCAGCCGTGTGGCCCAGAATATTTACTGTTTGCTGAATATCATAGATTGGTGTGAGAAAAGCACATATCTCTCTCTTACTGGATAAAATCTCTATGTGTTAGCTAGATCTGCTGCATGGATCAGTTCACTGGTACTTCCTGATTTCCTGTCTGCTGGATCCATCAACTGGTAGAAGGATGTCAAAGCCTCCAAAAATAATAGTAGCTTTATTTTTTCTAAAAAATAATAAAACAACATGTCTATTAGTTTTCCCTCACATTTTTGATACTCTTTCATTAGGTATGTACATACTTCAAATTGTTGGATCTTTTTGGAGAATTGCTCCTTTACCATTATAAAGCCACTCTTAACCCTTAATTATTGTGTGTTAAGGGTTAAGCCACCCTTAACTCTTACTGTGGTGGTTTGAATAAGAATGGCCCCCATAGGCTCCTATACTTGAATGCCTTGTCATCAAGGAGTGGCACTTCTTGAGAAGGATTAGGAGATGTGGCCTTGTTGGAGGAGGTACTGGCAGTGAGTTTTGAGGTTCAAAAGCCCAAGCTGGCCTGGTGTCTTTCTCTTTGTGCTGCCTGTGAATGTGGATGTAAAACTCTTAAGCTACTTCTCCAGTTCCATATCTGCCTTCATGTCACCATGCATCACTATTATCCATAATAATAATAGACTAAACCTCTGAAACTATAAAAGCCCAAATTAAATGCTTTCTTTTATAAGAATTGCCATGGTCAAAGTCTTTCTTCACAGCAGTAGTAACCTTAACTAAGTAACTTGCTTTGAACTCTGTAAGTGCCAAATTAGTGTTGATATTCTAGCTTTTTTTGGTTACTGTCAGCGTGATATGCCCCTTCCCACCTTCCTCTCTGAAGAGCTACTTTTAATATATCCTGTAAGTCTAGAATATATTAATATATCCTATGAGTCTAGCCCTAAACAAATTCTTCATTCATTTACTTGATCTGAGGTTTTCACTTCTCAGTGAATTTTGAATTCTTTGTTGGTAGCCTTTTCTTTTAACACTTTAAGTCAGCCTCTTTCCCCATCTCCTCCCTATTTCCTCCCCTTCCCAAACTGGAGATTAGACCCAAGGCTTTGTATGTGCTCAGCATGCTCTCTGCCATAGCCTCACCCCAACCCTGCACTTTGCATGTTTTTTTTTTCCATTGTGTAGTTTCTCTTTATTTAGATTTATGTCTCTTATTTCATGAATATTTTGCCTACATGTATACCTACGCACCTCATGTGTGCCTGATGGCTTCAGAGATCAGATGATAGTGCTGGGTCCCCTGGTGCTGGAAGTTGAAAGCCAGCATGTGCTGGAAACCAAACCTAAGTCCTCTGCAAGAGCAAGTGTGCTTAACCTCTGAGCCAGCCTTCCAGCCCCTAAACTATTTTTTAAAGTGATTTTTTTGAAAGTCTACTGATGCCAGCAAATTCATTATAGTCTTATTTTATCAATAAATGTCTCTGCTTTTTGTTAAAGGCATATCTGATACTAATGGAGGATACAACTCATAATCTCAAAGGATGTTTTGAATCTCAAATCACAATCATAAGTCTCTATGTATGTGCATGTACACACGTGGGTTAAGCCCCACAGATCCTGTTGTCTCCCTCCTGGTGCTGGGATTACAGACATATACACCACACCTCAGCTTTTTACCTGAGTACTAGAGATCTGAACTCACGTCCTCATGCTTGCCTGCAAGCACTTTATTGACTAAGCAGTCTTCCTGCCCCATAAGTCTTATTTCTATAACCCACTTAAATTCATTCCATCTACTACTATCAAGTAAAGGAAATTAGTTTGTGGTTAGCCAGATAAAAGAATGAAATTTAGTTTATCTTGTAAATACTAACTCTTTGCCCAAATCAAACTTGGTAAACACTGTGAACCTTCATCAGGTTCCACTCGGAATGCCCTGCTTTTACCCTTTCTTAAACTTCTCAAGTCTGAATGATCCTGAGTTTTTAGTTCTATCCTGGAAATTTTTTTTTTCTGAAATAAGGCTTGTATCGTAACATTTTTCTATCTCCATTGCCTTTTTCAGTGTACACGTTTAGCAGGTAAAAGTTTATTTAGCAAGCATGTGAATGGAGAATTTCACTAACCATTCCAAACATCAAAGGTTATCTATCTCTTCTAAATATATTTTATAATAGGAAGTTGTACTTTTCCTATGAACCAATTTTCTCAAAAATATTACAAGCTTGAAGATTAAAAACAGGACTCTCCTAAAGTCCTAGTAAGACAGATCTTAAAAATCATTGGAACTTGCTATGTAGACCAAGGTGGCCTCTAGCTCACAGAGCTCTGCCTGCCTCTCCCTCCCAAGTGCTAGCATTAAAGCATGTGCCCCACACCGAGCCCCTTACAACTGTCTGAAGTTAAAATGCACTACTCTTTAGTGGTTGAGTGTGGCAGATGAGCACGCCTGCTAACTACATCCTCAACAAGACAGGAGACTTTGCTTTCACCCAAGAAAGTGCCTGGCTGCCCTTTTCGGTTGGCTTCCTCTCATAGCACTAACTTCTAACTCTTTACTTATTCTTGAACTTCATGTATATTCTCCTCTCCTCTCCCCCTCTGGTTTTTTGAGGCATATAGCCCAGGCTGGCTCCTGTGTAGCCATTGTGTAGCCATGGATGACCTTAATTGATCTGTTGCTTCAGTATCCCAAATGATGGTATTACAGGCATACACCACCATGTCCATTTTATAGGTTGCTAGGGATGAGACCATAGTCTTCATATGAGCCAAGCAAGACTATACCAGTAGCCCTCAATCTGTTGTTTTTGAGGCTAACAGATACCCGCATTTGTATTCCTGTAATTAATTTAAAGTGAATAGCAAGTTCTGTTCTTCATGGTCTCACAACACAGAGGAATCTGACACTCCCTTCAGCATATGAATTAGCTTTATTGTATCACTGCTTTATATGTAAATTAAGTTGGAAACATAAATAATAAAGATATAATCAAATATGTCCTCGATCTTTATATTGATTCTGTAAGGCAGGGTTGTTTTTAACAAACAGTAATTTTGACTAGCATACAATAAGGATAGTTTCATATTTTCTTTCCTTTGTATTTTTCGGCCACATGAGTGTTTAATTTTCCTTTATATTCTGTGTCTTAATAGAGACTGATAGTTCCGCATGAACCTTGGGGTAAGGGCAATAGGAGCCCTATTGTCTGCAGTCTCCTCTAAGATGAACTGGCAGTGTGTCAGGAAAATCCTGAGGAGAGCACAGCTTAATACAGTTCAGTACAGTTGGTTCTTGCATAACCTTTAGAAAAATCATACATAGAACATCCCCGTCTTTATAAATAAACATCACCCACACATGTTATTAATAGTCCTGTTCACTCTTCCCTGGGACTTACGCTCCATGTTCCTGCTGCATTCCCTGCTTTTTTATTGTTATTGTTTAAGTTAGCATACAGAGTAGTGAGTTCCATTATGACATTTTTGTAATAAATGCCATTATACCTTGTTTTTGTTAATTGTCTCCTTTTTGGTCTCCCTCCCCCTTTTTTGTTTTTTTGTTTTTTGTTTTTTGTTTTTGTGTAAGATAAGGTTTCTCTGTATCTCTAAGCTGTCCTTGGAACTCACTCTGTAGACCAGTCTGACCTTGAACTCAGAGATCCACCTGCTTTTGCCTCCCAAGTTGCTGGGATCAAAGGTGTGCACCATCACACCTGGCTTCCATTTTAGTCTTCCTAAAAAGACAACTTTTGATAAGCTTCCTAGATATTTTTTTCAATGTGCATATATGAGTGCCTGCATATTCATGTATATATCACATTCATGCCTGCTTCCCATGGAGGCCAGAAGGGGATATCAGAGCCCTTGGCTTTGTTGTTAAAAGTCTATTGTAAGCCTCTGTGTAGATTCTGGGATCCACATTCTCTGCAAGAACAGCAAGTACACTTAATGGCTGAGCCAATTCTCCAGCCCCTCTATAAGCTTTCTTAAAAGCAAAATTGTTATGGTACAGTGAGAAATTGGATGTAAGTATGAGATAGTTTCTGATAATTCCCACTAGCTAGCTCTTTCTTAAATAGTATACTATAGCTAGTGTCCCTGTATGCCCTTGTATGGAGTAAAGGGAGGAACAGTGAATCCCTAGATGCACAGTCAGTCTCACCTTAGGAAAGGACAGAAAGATATCCAGGTGCCTGTGATCTCAGAATTTGGGAGATAGGAACCAGGAGGACAGGAGTTCCAGGTCATTCTCAGCTACACAGCAGGTTCAAGGCCAGCCTGGGCTACATAAGGTCCTGTCTCAATGCCCTTGCTCCCCTCTCCTGAAAAAGATTCTGATTCATGGAAGTGATGGTGCTATGAACCCAGTTAATGTGATAAATTGGGGGAAGGAAAGAAGTATGTGCTACCAGTGCGGACATTGTGGCAAATGCCTGTATTTGAACATAATTGTTGAGCAGTCTGTTTTATCAGTGTGACTGTTTTGCTAGGGGTGATATCTCATAGCATCCAGAGCTGTAGTGTTGAGACCCAATCCAGAGAATGGTCAAGGGAGAGACCCTATGTACACAAGCATAGGTTTATATATATTTCTTATATATACACACACATGCACACATGTTTATTGTTTCTGTTTTGACTTTTCAGAGAGCTAGAGTTACTTTTATCAGCATAATTCTACATAGCCTCTGTCACAGTGACATGGAAAGTATAAAAATGTCTTGCTAAATATATCTTAATTAAACCTGCCTTGTCATATCTTCTAAACCAAGAACTTTAAACCTCAAGCTTTTGAGGGTAGGAGATTTAAGTATAAAAATACTGGAAGAACACTTGCCTCTGGGCTGCCAAGCTATGCACAGTGGCAGACTGGTTGATTAGCAAGTCCAGTTAAACTCCCCAGTACAGAAGTGACCTGCACCATTGGGATGCTACTAAAGCTGACGGCCTGATCCCCAGAAGCCATATGGTGGGAGGAGAGACCTGCCTCTCAGAAGCTGTCCTCTGACCACCACACCTGTACATACCTGTACATAATTTAAGTAAATTCTTCTAAGCACTTTTATAATTTTGAGGAATATCATAAGGTAGCTGAGAGCAGGTGGTACTATTGCTAGTGAGGCCTTTGTTGGGCGAGTGACTGGGCACTATTCTTAACAGTCCTACAGCATGGAAGGGCATGTGAAGACGGGAATGTTTGTTTCGTAATCTAATTTCTGTCACACAGGAAAAATAATTTTCAAGTAGTTAGAATTAATGTAAAGACATTGTTTCTAAAATATTAAAATTATCTATCCTGTAGTGAAGATAATTAAAAATTTCAAGTAACATCTTACGCTAAGAGCCAGGCTCCTAATCTTTATCACGTTTGCCTTTGTGTATGTGTTTCTGGGGACCCAATCCAGAAACCTGTTTAGGCTGGGCAGGTGCTCTAGCCCCGAGCTCCAGTATGTATGTTTTCTGGGTTTGTCTGATGTCAATTAAAGGTGACAAGAAAATATAATTTTAATAATAAGGCCCATTTATGCTTTATATAATTATGTTCCTACAGATGAAACTTGAAAACCAACCAAAGCGGATTCTGTTCTTATTTAAAGCTGTTAGTTGTATGAGTGCTTTTATGCCATTTAGAGGCATTTAATACTTAAAATTCAAATTTTATTTAAGGTTTTATTAATGCTAGCAAGCAAATTAAATAAAACAATCCATAGAAATTAGTTTTAGCCCCCCCCACTCATGGGTCATGGGTGATTCCCCACCCCCACCATGATGTGCCTCATCCCTAGAACATAGAGCAGCGGGTGCACAGTTGTTCTTGGTAATCCTAAAAGAATAGGAGACCTGTTACAGGAAGGGATCAGCCTGCCCAAACTTTTCTCATCAAGACTGCTCCTGATGAGTGAAGAGACTTGAACCATGCTAACTTCCACTCTGCCGAACACTGAAGTGAGTGGCAGAAGACCAAACCAGGAGAGAAAGAGCAAAAGATTTGATGAACAAACTCAGAATCTGTTTCCAGGTGTTTTGTCTATATTCCCACCTTCTCCTGTGAAATGTTTGCTGGCAGCAGCTCTCTCCCACCACACAGTTACATCATAGATGTGTCATCTGAGGCCATGTGTTGTCACCTAGTTTGTGACCTTGGGAAGCAAAATGAGTTTGAAAATATAAAGGTTGGGAGGAAAGAGTCTCTCCAACCCTGAGTCCCAAGTCTTTGGAAAGGGAGCTGACCTTTAAAATTTTAAAAATATTTCATTAGTGCGTATTATGAGGCCAAAAAGCAGCTCAATTTCCAGCTTGGGATATTGTTGCACAAGTTAAAACAGCAGTCTGCAGAAAATATAAAATACACACACTGAGAGCTAGCCAGAAAGGGTTTGTCACCAACCTTAGTCACTGGAATTTCAAAATCCAAGTACATAGATAAATGTAATTAATAACTGAGTGCTTGAATGTGTGTGTGTGTGTGTGTGTGTGTGTGTGTGTGTGTGTGTGTGTGGTGTGTTGGTAATACAAACACATGGTAGTTTATTCAGAATTGATATTTGATTTTTTTTTAATTCTTACTGAGAATAACCAGTAAAAGTTTAATTGTAGCTTTTCATTATTTTGTTTCAATTTTATACTAAAAACTTGTAAGTGGACATTTCAATATGACAGAGTTATATAAGCCAAGCATCTCCATGCACATGACGAAAAATGCAATTATTTCTGTTCTGAGTCCCCAGACTGCTGTTTAGAAAATCATATCTGATTATTTGCGCAGCAGAAGATTATTGAGTTGATTTAGCTGTGATTTCACTTAACAAAGCTTCAACTGCATTCCTACTGTGGCGTCCAAAAAAGGTAGAGAGATATAAATGATACATTCAAACTGTGATTTTTGTGAACAGGGCCGTCGATGCACCCCTCGGAGCTAATAGCGGAGATGAGAAACAGTGGGTTTGCACTGAAACGAAATGTACTGGGGAGAAACTTGACCGCAAATGATCCATCACAGGTAATGATCTTTTTATCAGTAAGCTGAAAATGTCTGGAAATCTAAATGTGATTGCTTGTGAATTGCTACTTAATGTTTTCCAATATGCATATATCCATAGGAAAGTAAGAGAGAGCAAAGAAAAATGCTTTAAATGTATTTTGATTTTGCTTCTTTATTACTTTAACCTAAGTGAGAAACTGTTTATAAACCTATATTTTAATAAATGAAATGGCTCCTTTGGGTTTATATGGATAAAATGTCTAACTGAACTGGTGATAGGATTGTTTGTTCCTTCCTGCTAACACATCCTTGAAATGACACTAAATGGAACCGATAGACAGAACGCTATAAACATTATAAGCATTATAGAAAATCCCTATTTATTAAACTGCACACAAATTCAGAAAGTTAAGTGTTTTTAAACTTACTGCATTTTGTGCATGTGTGCACCTGTGTGTGTGTGTGTGTGTGTGTGTGTGTGCGTGTGTGCACTCACGCACATGTGCAATTGAGAGGAAAACTTGGAGAAGTCAGTTCTTTCTACCATGTGGTCTTCAGGCTTGCTGGCAAGTGCCCTTATACATTGAGCCATCTCATTAGCCCTGGTTTGAGTATTAAAGACTATTTTATTGCATATATTTGATAATAAATAATTATAACTATAACGTTTAAAGTCACTGATATTTTGATCTAAGTTTCATGTTTCATGGTCTTTTGATTTTTGTGTCTGTACCCCTGGGGCTGGCACCCAGTGCTGTGTGCATGCTAGACAAGTGTGATAATGGATCTATAGATGCTTCAAGAGGCTCTTAGTTTTATATTTCATTATAAGGTGCTGTGTTTAGACAGTAAGTGTTTGTGAGTGTTGTAGAGGACAGAAGCCTACTGTAAAGCTTCTGTCTGCATTTGTTTTTTACTTCCTGATAGTTTCCAAGAATTGTAAAGCAGTTGTAAACCTTGCAACCCACTTTCGCAGGTAGAGCATGCCTGTTTAAATCTTCTAATCCCCCCATACTTCCCAGTCCAAGTACTACACCACCTCTGGTATGTCTCTAACACAAAACTCTCAAAAGTTACAAGCATTTTCTTTTCTAATAACTAACTTGTCTAAAAATCTGGCAATTGGCTGTCTTTGTTGACTCAGGACTACGTCGCAAGTGACGGCGAAGAAGACCCTGAAGTAGAGTTCTTGAAGTCACTCACCACCAAACAGAAGCAGAAGCTTCTCAGGTGACTAAGGGGTCCACGGGATGGATTTGTCTCTGGTGTTCCCCTGGGCTATGCATTCAGCTCTTATGCAGAGAGCTCATGATGATGCCTGAATTGTGCAGTACATGTATTGATTGATTCCTCAGCTGTAGTAATACAAATCTTGTCTTTTCAATAATAAGAAAATTAGTGTTTGTGTCCTCAGATTATACTACTAAGCTATTGTAGCTCTCAGAGTAATTAATTTGAAAGTAGTTTTATTTGTAGCTTTTCCTTTTCTTAGTAAATCTGTATATATCTTTACACATCACTTGTTCTTGGAAAATATTTTTACTGTTTTTTTTTCTTTTTTAAAATTTTATGAAGTTTTATGAGGAATACTGGAAGAATGTTAAAATTTACAATAAAGTTTAAGTTTGTTAAACACACTCTGCCTGGGCTAAAGAATTCAAGAATTATATAGAGTCCAATAGAGGGCGCTCACCGTGTTTCAGTAAATGGAAAGTGGTGTGCAGAGCCCAGTGCAGAGACTGGAGTCTCACAGTAACTCAGCTCCCATCTAAACAAGTTATCTATCTTCCCAGACTGAAAGTTTACAAAGCAGTGGAGTTGCTCTATTTCTAAAACTAGATAGTTGATGAGAACTAGTAGGTAACTGTTTTATATAATAAAACATCAAAGTATATCCTAAATCAGAATTTATAGATAATCCTTAGTTTTGATAATTAATGTTGTTTTGGTTTGGTTTGGTTTTGATTTTTCAAGACAGGATTTCTCTCCAGCTTTGGTTTTCCTGGTTCTCAATCTGTAGACCAGGCTGGCCTTTAACCCACATAGATCTCTCTGCTTCTGCCTCCGAGCACTGAGATTAAAGGTGTGCACCACCACTGCCAGGCAATAATGTTAATTAGTATTTCTGCACTTAAAACACATACATGATTGACTGTGCATAGGTCCAATTAATGCTACACATCTTTGCCAGGTTTTCTTTAAATCAGAGAACCGTTTTATTTAGAATGCTAAATAATTTCATGCTCTGACTCAATATGAATGTCTTATCAAAAGAATAAGTGATTCCCATTGAAGTATAGTTAGGAAGTTGGCTTAATTTAAATTCCATTCAGTGTCTTCATGCCTGAATAATTTAAAAGGAAGAAAATGGTTTATCATTAAATAAAATAAATAATGTGTTTAGATGTGGACACCATTTTTAGCATCTAAGAAGATGTAGTCTGTTGACAGTTTCTCTTTTGTTGATGAAAGAACTATTTCTTTCCAACTACAGGAAATTGGATAGACTTGAAAAGAAAAAAAAGAAAAAGAAAAGTGATAAGAAAAAGAAGCTACAGAAGAGCAAAAATAAACACAAAAAACGTAAAAACAAATCTCCCTCCTCCTCCTCCTCCTCTTCCTCCTCTTCCTCCTCTTCCTCCTCCTCTTCCTCTTCCTCGGAGACGTCAGATAGCAGCAGTGAGAGTGATAACAAAGAAAAGAAAAGAGAGAAAGAGAAGAGGAAGAAAAAGAAGAAAACCAAATGTTCTGGAAGTAAGTCCAGTGACTGTAAGGAGGACAAGCCTAAGAACATGCTTTATGAACAACTTTCTAGCAGTCATAGTGACAGGGAGAAAGCCCAGGAGAAATTAAGGTTTCTAAAACAAGAGAGTTCTAGGGAGAATAGCACATGGGTCCATTCTGCTTCTGACCGGAAGTCCAGAAGCCACCGGCACAGTCCAGAGAAGAAAGGGTCTGACAGAAATGGGGGAATCCGAAGTCGTAGCCGGGCTGAGAGCGGCAGGAGAAGCCGAAGCAGGAGTCCTTGCCGTCAGATGCACAAGGAGGTGAGGAGCCGGCCGCACCGGAGCCCTAGTGAAGAGCAGAAGGGAAGAAAGGGCACCAAAAGCCATGGTGACAGTGACCATAGAAGAGAGCATGCACGCTGAGCACCCAGGAGGTAACAGGAGCTCAACAGAACTTCTGAGCAACCACCTGTGCATCAAGAACATCTTTAGCAAGGGCTAACGTGCACATTGTTATCTAATAAAAAAAGTCAATTCATTTTCCATCTCTGTAAACTGTTGTTTCAAGTATTAAAGCACCTTTGTGCCACAAGCTTAAGTTTGCAGATATTTGCAGGGAATTTATTTAGGGTATACAAGTGTTTGTGGCGGTGGCGGTGGCGGTGGCGGTGGCGGTGGCGGTGGTTGTTTTCTTGCTGATAGTTGTTTCTTCTGCCTTGTACCAGATTTAAAATATGTACGTAACTGTGATTTTGTTGTTGTTTTGAAACACCATTAAAACAGTGACAGAATCTTGAATAATTGTCAATTCAAATTTGTTACTTTATGATTTGAATATGCCTGAAGCAAAATGTAATCATTGTTGAAACTGACTAGGGTGAATAAAACACTGGATATCAGCCAGCATTTCCTTAAGACCTTAAAAGTATGATATTTATAATTGGATGTCCTGTTATATGTCTATACAAATAACATACATACAAAAATCACTTTAAACTTAACAGTTGTGAAAATCAGAATTCTGACATGGGTTTCACTAGGATAAAATGAAGGCATGAGTAGAACTGTCTTCCTTCTGAAAATCCATGTTGCTCAGTCTTGGTATCTGGCTTCCCTTCTCTAACAAAGAGGACTCCCATGTTTCCATGTCCTGGAGTCGATCTCACACTAACTGCATCCTCCTTGTGAGTATAGCAGGTCTACCTGAGGGACCCAGAATCATCTCTACGTTTAAGATCAACTGATTATCAACCTTAATTTTATCTGCACCTGTGAATGTAACATATTCAGGGCTTGGAGGGGTTGGAAACATGTATATCTTGGGGGTGCAGAGGGAGTATTATTCTGCCTCCCCACACAACAGCCCTGACATTACAAGGTTTTTCTCCCGGAGGTGAAACATTTATATTACAGAGAAATAATGTAAACTAGATACATTGTAGTTAAAGGTATATGTTGGGAGTGGAGGGGTTCCTCTTTGAGACAGGGTCTTACCATCACTATGTAGCCCTTGCTAGCCTGAAACTCACTAAGTAGACCAAGCCAACATATAAAGTGTTTTTTTTTTAAACTTAGCTATACATTTTGCCATATGTTCCAAAGGATTGATAAAAAAGAAAACTATGGAAATTTTCAATAAAAATTGCAGATTATATGCAACTAAATTTTTGCATATTTTTAAAGTCAGGGTTTTTTTTTAATAGCATCTCTTGTCTAGTACAAAAAGATTTCGATGGCTGTCACAATTTCTAAGTTCTGTAAGAAAATAAATTTGGTTAGTTAAAACTATTCCATATCTAATACTTGTCTGTGCACACAAACAGACGTCCTGTAATGTAGCTGCATCGACGGTGTAAATAGTCCTTTGATTATACATACGAAGGAAACTAGAGAGGAGCTGAACTCCTTCCCCATATCCTTCGATATCTCAGCACACCTCAGATCCTACTCCTTCACTTAAGAAAAGCATGCATTTGAAATTGATAAAGGCTAATTTGCACTGAGTTCATCAGTGTTGCTGTGATTATTTCCTGCCGTACACCTTTTTAGACTTTATAATTTTTGTAATGTCAAAACCTATGCAATACTGCCTTAAAAGAGGGTTCCAAACCAATATAGTGTTCATGAAGAAAAACGTTGAAATGCATCCTATAATTAAGAATGAATTAAAGAAATACACTTTCTTATACTTTTGACTTTCACCAAAATGTGATACCACCCTTAACTTTATAAGGTAGCCCCTGAAGTTTTTGTTTTAATCTCGGGTTTAATTCTTCCTGTTGAGAATATTAAGCCATAAGGGAATAATTTTAAAAGGTCTATCTTACCCACCCAATTCTGAGAGAAATTTCCCAGTGGTTACGGATCATGTGTGTCTGCAGTTTAGGTTTTGGCCTTGGCCACCCACAGATACTAGACAACCGCAGTGGGCCTGTTCTAACTTACAGGTGGAAAAGGAGACATTCTCCCACACAAGGACATGAAACAGCAGCCTTCCCAGAGCTCACTGTGTGCTTGCGCTGGTCATACTGAGGGATAGGACCGAGCATGATCTTTACAATATTAGGCTTCTAGTAAGTAGCCAAAGAAGAATCCTCTAAATTCAATGAATCCAAAGGAAACTCCACAAATGCAGACATGAGCGATGTCATCCTTCTTACCCTTAATAGAGAAAATCTTTTAGATAAATCTGGGTACACGTCGACATTTTTTTCCCTCGGTGTGGACCTGTATGCAAAGGTATTGAATTATAGGGACATAATTCTCCAATTCTCCTTAGCCTCTGTTTAATGCAACACTGACATAACGATTCCTGTAGGAGGCACTGTCGATTTACAAATGACCAGGAAAAAGCGGGTTGTTAGGTTGGGGTTTGTTTATCTGGATGTCTACATTGTAAATTAGTCATAATTTCTTTTAATAATTGCTCAAATAGGCAGAAGTTGCTGCGGCCCAGCGGCAGGAAGACTCACCTGGCAGTGTGACATGGATCTTGCTTGAATCATGCAAGTTAGTTGCCATATGAAGAAAGCTTTTTATCTGAAAGGTTGTGTCGAGGTCTTTCTTCCAGATTCTTCCAAGGATCCCATCAGTACCGCTGTTGGAGCAGGCGTTTCTCGATTTCAATCACAAAATTTAGATCCACACAGACTATTTTATGCTTCTGACCTAATGGCCAAGATGCTGCCGAGGCCTCTCAGGAAGGCGCATCCTCCACAGCCTGTGCTTAAGACCCAGACTAAAGCAGGCTAAAACATACTTTCAATCTTATGTGGGTTTTCTGAGAAGTTAAATTTTACTACAGTTACCACTTCCTGACAGGTGTTAACCGGCCTGCAACGGCGGCCTTTGCATGAGGGTCAGGTCTGAAAGTGCCCCGGAGAACTGAGTGCTTCCCCGACTTGAAGTTTCTACCACACGGTTCCTAAGGCCGAAAAGGGAGCAGATAATCCTTACCACCTTCCTTCCCTCCTCTCTTTACCTCACGCTTAGCACCCCAGAGCACCACGGTGGACCTAATAACTGTAGACCAGTGAGGACTGAGACGCGACGGTCTGATTGCAATAGATGTGACCGAACTGCCACGAGTCGCCTACCGGCGGGCGACGAAGAACATGGAAAACCTCTGGCCCTTGCGGCTTTCGGGGTGCCGAGGCCTTCGGAGCCGCTCCGATCTCCACTTGGCACACAGAACCCAAAGGAAACAGAGGCCGAGGGAGCTTGACAGGCTGAGTCCTGCTCAGGTATCGCCAGGCCATCCGTGGATGCCAAGGCACCCCACGTTCTCTGGGACCTTTCCGGGATTCTCATCTGACAACCAGGGAGGGACACAGCACACGGAGAGAAGCTGGGAATTTGGGGGCGCACAACCGCCCAGCTTCCTGTCCACAAGCGTTACCAGAAAGGGTCAGCTGAGCCCTTTGCATGGGTCCCCTAGGCGCTGGCCCAAACCCAGCCAGAAGACACTCCCAGGCCCCTCGGAGAGGCGGCGGGCCAAGGCAGCTAGCTAGCTGCTCTGCGTCCCCGAGGGCCTGGCCCTTGCCGCCCTGTCCCTGCTGAAGCTCGCCCGGCCTCCCTCGTGTGTCCCCTGTGCGGGTCGCAGGGCGTACTCGCCCGCCTTGGCTTGGAAGGCAAGGGAATTTTTCTGCTCGCTAGGGCTCCACAGGTGAAGGCTGCGCTTCGGGAAGCCAATGCTAGCTAGCTCCTAGCTAGCTCCTGGCGCAAAAGAAGAAAACACCAACTCTCCTAGCAATCGACAAAAAGAAAGTGGACTGAGAGTGTCACACACTATCCCCGCATTTCTTTCATCAGTGAATCACCCTGATGTGGCAAGATGCCTGCGAAACAATACAAAATCCCCAGTGAATTTCCAAAGAAAAAGAAGGCTACCGTCTGGGAAAGCTACAGCTCAAATGTTAAGCTTTCCCGGATCCTGGCCAACTGACTCTGACGGAATGTGTACCCACGGACATTTAGAAATCTTAACTCGAATTCCAAACACCGTACATATTTATACCAATAATATATGGGGAGGCAAGTCTGTATGTATTTACCTCATACATATTTCTATAAACTCCAGCGTCTGGAAAGGGTGGGGGGTAAATAGCACTGAACGGTTAAAATTATGGAGAAGGGATAATAACTGATTACTAATTTGAAAGTAAATAAACAGGTGACTTTTTCAGATCAAATTCCTCCTTGGATCGTTACAATAAATATCTCTGAAGGAAGCGCTCTATTTATGTTGTCATTGATTAATTCTTCACTACCTCATTTGATTTCGATTTAGAACGATTTGATTCTAATTTAATTAGCATGTAATTTGGATGTACATAATTACTGTAATTATGACATTCAGGTAAGGCAGCTTTAGGCTGAAAGGCAATTTCAAATTTTCTAGCAACCTACTTTGTACTGGGAAATGGACAAGGACTTTGCGCCCTGCTATCCAAGTAGTAATTAGCACATCTTTGAAATAGGCAGTGCGGCGGGGTTTGTATTAAAACAGCAAATACAAACCCAGCCGAGTACCCGCTACAAAGGTGGCTGTTGAG
Source organism: Montemys delectorum (assembly GCA_019843815.1). Classification (NCBI taxonomy): domain Eukaryota; kingdom Metazoa; phylum Chordata; class Mammalia; order Rodentia; family Muridae; genus Montemys; species Montemys delectorum. Next base: position 15,060 of record JADRCD010192506.1, read on the forward strand.
TTCCCAGAAGCGCGCTGCATTTTCCTGGCTTGAGTTTGGGGATCTGGGCACCCCGGGGCCTCATCTCCTTTCTTACAGCTTCGGGAGACTGCGTTTCTTTCCTCCTCGGGCGGGCGCCGGGGTTGGAAGGTGTCGCTTTTTAAATTAAAATACAATAACTGCTGAAGGGGGAGGGGAGAAAGTCGCTCGCAGCCGTCTAAGGCTTGTGGGTGGGGGAGGGGTGGTGGACTAGGAAGAGGAGGGAAGGGGGCGGCGGGAGGCAGGGCGATGCACAGAGAAGAGAAAATTGGCCAACGCCCCCAACTGTTATCTCATTTCAGATTTGGGTTTCGAAAAAGGCGAGGACAAAGGGGTGGGTCTGTTCTGGGAGGGGGTGCACACCCGTCGGGAGGGCCTGGGGCGAGGGCTCTGGGGGCTCCTGGTCGCCCACTGGGGCCCCGCCGAGCTGCCCCGCCTCGGCTGCCCAGATGCTCACTGCGCCCCACTCGGGCAGTGGTCGCCTCCCAGAGCACGGAGACCCTGCGGAGGTCTGCTGAGGTGCTCGGTGGGTCCAGGCTGGCCATAGCTGTGAGACTCTGGCTTTCCCTTCTATCCTAGGGGTTCTGGGACGCTGAGGGGGTCTTGGTGACCTGGTGGCGTAAACTGCATTCCCGCCCATCCTGGGTAGTCCAGGCAAGACCCCATGGTTCCGCAGCCCTGGATCCCAGGACGCTGTGCCCACCGCGGGATCTCTATCCAGGGTGCAGGTCGCTGCCGCAACAGACAACGCTCAGCTTTTTTCATCTAGGAGTGCTGGGAGACCCTGAAATCGCCTAGGAAAGAATGCTAAATGAGACAATGAAAGGAAGCTGGGTCCAGGGCTAAGCGGGGTGGTGGTAGTCTGTTTCGCTTGGATTTTTCAGTAAGTGTATTCCAGAAATAATCTTCCTTTGGAGCTATTGCTAGGCAATGTCCCCTCGGAACGGGGCTTGTCCCCAGCTAAAACACAAAACCTCGCTTTTCTTTGCCTGATTCCCTGGGCTGTCGGAGTTCGCGACAGAAGCAGGTCTCCAAGCGCCTAGAAGCCAAGCGTCAGGCCGACAGCGCGGACTCCTATGCAGGAGCTCTAGATGGCGCCAGAGAGCCGCACTCGCCGTCCGCCTCTTGGGGGAATCAAGAGCTACTGTCAAACATAAAAGCAAATCAGGGTTTTCAGTTTTTTTAATGTGTTAAGAATGTTATTCCTTAAGAAAATTTGTAGCTAAATTATTCTCACTTAAAATAAACACTTAGTATACCAATTACACAAATGGGCGGGATTTATGTGAGATTTACTTCATCTGCATTTTTGTAGTAGAAGAGAGCCTTGGTGAATACAGATAATAGATGCAAATAAGATTAGAGTTAAAATAAATAAAGTTTCCATGTGAATAAAAAGAAATTCAATTTTACACGACTGGTGACGATTTGACGGAATGTCCAGACACGCGGTTCAGGTGCACAATCTAATCTCATCCAAATGTTTTCAAACGTCCTTGAGGAAAGGAAAAAAAAAATTCTACTCCTTTTTCCTCATCAGGTAGGACCCGGTGGGTCCTCCAAAGAGTGGGGGGTAAATTATGCCAAGAAAGAAAAATACTGGGGAGGGTATGGATTGGGGCTGGGTAGGCGCAGGCCCAGTAAACTTGGTCTTGGTACATCTACTGCGCGGGAGCTGGAAACAAGAAATCCCTGGAAACTCGCTGAAACGAAATTGCATTTCCCCTCACCCAGGCGAGGGCGGGACTCCCGGACCCTGATCTCAGTCCGGGCTTCACAAAGCCAGGCTGACTCCCAGGCGGCAGCCTTCATTCCTAGCATGGACTCCCCATCTACTCTACCCGGGACCCAGTTAGGCCCGAGTCGCGGGAAAGCGGAGGTGGCCCCGGGGAGGCGCAGCCGCACCTCAACTGGGGACCCAGCTGGTGTCCCAGCTCATGGACCTCGCCTCGGGTGCACGCTCTCTCCATTTGTTCGTCTTCAGTCGGTCACCACCTACTGAGGTCAAGGTCTCCCCGGGATGCCTAGAGTTGGGGGGGGGGGGG
>JADRCD010192507.1:6715-26287 GCA_019843815.1 Montemys delectorum
TGTGTCAGTATGTGTGTGTATGTGTGTGTATGTGTGTGTCTGTGTGTGTGTGTCAGTATGTGTGTGTCTGTGTGTGTATGTGGTATGTCTTCCTTAGGGACATATATCCATAAGACTTAGTCTGGATTCAAACCCAGGTAGTTTGAAAAATATTCAATGTCTGACTTTTTGTCCATGTTGATTTTCTACCCACAACAAAGTAGAACGGGCTAATATCTATTCAGACGGGACAGAAAGGAAAGTTTCAGAAACAGTTCTCAGTGGCACACGGTGGTATTTCAAATCAGTGAGGATAAGTGAAGCTCTTCCCGGTTGACTTTGCCGTGACAGCTTATTTCACGCCACATACCAAACTCCAATTGGTCCAGACTTTTTATTTTAAATAAGAAAATAGTATTTACCAACATATGTACCCTATGTCTTTATTCACATTTTCTGGTCCTCTCATAGAATCTTAAATATAGCCCCTCAATTCCTCTCTTAATCTCCATCTAGCCCTCCCCCAATATATCTCCTCCCTCACCTTACGTCTCTCTTACCCCTGCCTTTAACAATCCACTGTGTCTAGTTACTAAGTGATTATCTACTGATATATGAACAAGCTGCTATAGACCATCCCTCAAAGAAAAGTGAGCCTCCCTCCTGGGGCAGCCATTGGACAAATAGTTCTTCAATCAGGGGTGGAGCTTTGGAAACCCGTCAGAGCTCCATTCTGCAATTTTTCACTAGCTTCAACTTGTGCCAGTTTTGTGCAGATAATCAAGGTTTTTGTGTGTTCCTTTGTGCAAAGGCCAAAGTCCAGAGAACAGCATTTCACGCCCCCACACACACCCCTCCTCTCTCCTCACACTCTTCCCACTACCCCTCTCCACATCCTCCCACCACCCCTCCCTCTCCTACACCCCTCCCATCACCCTCCCACCACCCCTGCTCACCCCCTCCCCATTCTCTGCCTCCTTCATTCTCTGTACCTACTCTCCTGAGATGATTCCTGAGCCTTGAGGTGAGAGAGTCAATATAGACGACCCATCTATGGCTGAACGCTCACAGTAATTTATTTTCAGTACTTTGAACAGTGCTAAATCTCTGCACTAACCATCACCGACTAATTTAAGAAATCTTCTCTGAGCAAGGTTAAGAGTTACACTCATCTATGGATAAAAAACGTAGGTATTGACAAGGCAGCTTGGCCATCTAGTAAAACATCCAAAGCTCTTTCCCTTGGACCTGTGATTTTTCTCAGTTGATTCTTTGGCCATGTTTATAGCACTAGACATGAATTCTTTCTTTCCTGTGGTGTAGGCCTCAAATCCAATCAAGAGAACAGTTGAATAACATCATAAACAATAATGTGCTATTGCATCAGTAAGCACATCTTGACTAGCAGGTTTGTATTATACCACACAGGGTTTGATGCTAGTTAAAACCATCAATGTCTTTGCCCCCCCCCCCATCAGCCTGCATGGCCACCTTCCAACACTGAAAATGCTAGTCAATAGGAGAGAGATTTCTGGCCAGTCGGGGTTGTTCTCCTATGTTCTAGGTCCAATATATTCTCACCCTAAATCTCCACTTCCAATTACTCATGCTGCTGGCACCTTTTCCTTATTGTTGCTTTGGTTTTTTGTTTTGTTTTGTTTTTATAAGACATTGTGTTACTATGTAACCCAGGCTGGCCTTGAACACACAAACCTCGGGAGTGCTGAGATTAAAGACATCTATGGCAAGCCATGCCAGCTGGCTTCTTCTTCTCGTTTTATCAGCTGATGTTTTCCCAGCACTATCTAACCCATAATCAAATAGGAGAAAGATCCATGAATTGCATCTGCACAACTCAGGTGCAACTATGACCTCAGATATTTCAAACTTTTGGGAGCTCAGTTCATTTTCTCATCACTAAAAGGAGGTGACCTGAATAAGGTTTAGGGTCCAAACTTCTAGGATTCTGCTTTTACAGTCTCTCCTCCTTTGTTACGGTTGGACGAAGGTAATAGATAATGACCCTTTTCCTAAGTTAGATCAAGTAGCATACAGGACAGACAAGACAGCTGAATACTAGCCAGAGCCATGTGGAGTTTTATTCTGTTTTTACTGATGTCAAATTTGACTATAGTATGGCCACAGGAGCATAGAAACATTGCCCTCTCCATCACAGAGCTGAATGTTCTCATCCAGTCAAAGATGGCCTGCACTCTCCCCCACGGCACAGCAAAGAAGAGTAACAAAGCCAGCAAGACTGATCCAGCAACCTTGTCCCTTTAGCCAAAGTGCTTGTTTCAAACATGGACTCCAGAACAAAGCCCTGCTCTCTGATCATAAAATTCTCCATTCCTCTTAGGAACTGGCCTCGTTAAAAGGTATGTCCCTTTCATTTAGGAGGAAAAAAAATGTGTAAAAGTATCTATACCACATACATCCTTTAAGGTGGGAAGCACCATGTTATCTATTCTGCACAGCATTTCCGGAAAGATCTTCCAGATGCGTGCTCTCCTAGGGACCGCAGCACAGAATCTGAACTGTGACTCAGGAAACCTGACATCTAGGGCTCCTCCTTTACTTACATGAATGGGGGTTGGGGGGGCGTCTCTTCTTTTGTCACTGTGTGGGAAATCTTCATCCACAGTATGGCATGCTCAGATGATCCCTGCCTATATCAATTATATTTTACACACTTGAACTATACTCTGAACCCCTTGGTGTGCAACTGCCGCTGAATGACTAATGAAGACCTCATCCCTCACAGCTTCCTAATCAGTCTGGCAAGACAGACCCCCAGCTCATTTAGCACTCTCTTTGTTACTTTACCTGCAAGGTATCTCCGTTCTCAACAGGGCTTTTCCAGCTGCGGCTTCCTCTAGGAGAGCCATCATATAGAGCACATCTCTTTGAAGCCTTCTGGAACTTTCCAGAGAGAAGTCACAGCACATTCAGGTGTAAATGGGAAACCTATTTGTCATAGTTTCACCTGAGCTAGGGCTGTGCATTGCCCACTGACTGACCGTGTCTCTTCTCACTCACCTAGGAGGGTGTTTTTTATTTTGTTTTGTTTTGTTGTTTTAAACAAATTCCAGACAATGGGCAAATGTACAGAAGGGATACACTTTATTTCCAGGCCAAGCCTCCTTCCGGTTCTTCCTACTCTGTTGTAGCAACTTGGCAGCTATGTGCCTACATGTCTGTTTTGCAACACCAGTGAGATGAAAGACATAGAGGATGGCCTGATTGAGCAAATGAGGTTTGTCACCAGAGCACAGCCTACCCTGGGATGACTTACCTGCAGAAAGAAGGCTGAGGGTCACATGGCCAAACTGCTGTGTTCTCACCTGTACACAGAGATGTGGATAGAAGCGAGGTGCTGGAGGATCCGTATCTATCATCTATAAAATAATTATGATATATAAAATGGTTAAGGTATATGATAGTTTAATTTCCTGCTACATATTGTACCATCTTATAGATGATATTGTATGCCATTATGTATTATATTATTTTTAGCAAATACCAGTGTATTTTTCCTGCCTGTTTTTGGATTTTTTAAAAGAGGTATTTATTTTATTTATATGAGTACACTGTCGCTGTCAGACACACCAGAAGAGGTCTTCGGATCCCAGATAGTTGTGTACTACTGTGTGGTTGCTGGGAATTGAACTGAGGACCTCTGGAAGAGCAGTCAGTGCTCTTAACCACTGAGCCATCTCTCCAGCCCTGGATTTCTTTTTAAGTTAAAAAAATACTCAGGTTTGGATTTAATGCTTTTTCTAGTGGTTCTCATTCTGTGGGTTGAGACCCCTTTGGTGGTCACATATCAGATATTTACACTATGATTCACAAAAGTAGCAAAATTACAGTTATGAAGTAGCAACAAAATGATTTTATGGTTGACGTCACCATAATATGAGGGACTATACTCAAGGGTCGCGGCGTGAGGAAGGCTGAGAAACACTGGTTCAGACTATGACACTAGGCACTGCTGCGATCAGGCCTCAGGACCCACAACAGACTGCTGCAAGCTGCCTCCTGCTCCTTACTATTTGTTGAATTTCCTGACATTTTTATCACTTTCCAATAACTCAAAGGGCTTAAAACCCAGGGTTCTGAGAGCCTCAACTATACCTAGTTGAAGGTATATAGTATAGCTAGGAGTCCCACATCTGATCTTCAGAATCAAGGTGGTCCAAAGTCTGAAACTTTTTGACTGTCAATATGACTTCTGCAAGTAAAAAGTCCACACACCAAGACTTTATTTCATGCATAAAAGCATTTTTAAAAAGTCAGTCATATGAAATATTTTTAGATTTTTGTGTCTAGGACATGTACAAAATATAAATCAACTTTGTGTTTCCAATGCTAGGGTTTAGTGTCATGCTTTACTCTAAACACATTATATACACACAAATATTTCAAAATCTGACTGCCAAATTAGTCTGATCCCAAGCCTTTTGATGAACTACCTGCAGCTTGTCATGTGACATGGTTTTGTTTGGGCCCAAGCACAGTTCTGATGTCATAGACCCAAATCCCTTGCTGTTTCCTAACACTCTTTTTCTACAAGAACAAAAACATATAGCCAAAACACACATATGACAATAACAGACCTAGCCCCAGGCCACTAGCAAGTCTGGTCAGTAGGTAGGTGCATTCTGTCCTTGCACTACGAGTTAAGTATATAAGTACTAGAGCTGAGACGACCACAAACTGGCTGACAGATGGGAGAAAAAAACGTACATCTGGCCTTTAGTCTTTTTTTTTTTTAAAGATTTATTGTATTTCATTTATTTTATGTGTATGAGTACACTGTAGCTGTACAGATGGCTGTGAGCCATCATGTGTGTGCTGGTGGGAATTGAACTCCGGCCCCACTCGCTCCAGCCCATCTCACTCTGAAGTAATTCACTGTAGTGGTCTTCAGACGCACCAGAAGAAGGCGTCAGATCTCACTACGGATGGTTGTGAGCCACTATGTGGTTTCTGGGATTTGAACTCAGGACCTTCAGAAGAACAGCCAGTGCTCTTACCCGCTGAGCCATCTCGCCAGCCCCTTTAGTCTTAACTCAAGAAACTGAAGTTTAAACCTTGTCCTCTGGCAGGGTAACACACACTTGTAATTCCAGCACTCAGAACACTGAGGAAGGAAGAAGGAAGGAAGGGAGGGAAGGAGGGAGGGAGGAAGGGAGGGAGGGAGGGAGAGCGATCACAGGTTGGTGCTGTGGCTACAGCATAGGCTACTTGATGAGTTCAAAGTCGGCCTGGGCTGCAAGTAATACCCTGCAAAGGCAGCAGCTGAGAGCCTTTCTGCTCTTCCCAAAGACCTGGGTTCAGTTCCCAACATCCGTGTCCAATAGGTCACAACTGCCACTAATCTCAGCCTCAAGAGATCCACTGCCTTTTCCTGGCTTCATCAGTCATCCACATGTAGATGGTACTCATTCACACAGGCAACACATACACACACACACACACACACACACACACACACACACACATGAAAAAAATCTTTTAATTTGTGTGGGATTAGAAATTGTTGCCACTATTTGCTTGATATGTGTATTGGTTAACTCGTTATGTCGCTATAGCCAAATACCTAACAGAAGTAACTTAAGGAGGGCAGGCTTTGTCTTGGCTCACGCGTCAGGTAGAGTACATCCCGGCAGCTGGACTCCTGAGGCAGGGAATCTGCAGTCAGGAAGCAGGGCATGATGAAAGCTGCTGCTCAACAATTCACTCCCTTCCCCTTAGTCTGGGACTCCAGCCCAGGGAACGGTCCCACCTATATTTGAGGTAGGTCTTCTCACCTTAATTAACCTCATCTAGAAAGTGCCCTACAAACATGCCCAGAGATTGGTTTCCCTGGTGATTCTAAATCCTGTCAAATTCATAATCAAGTTTAACCATCTCAACTCCACCCTTCATCAGCTTGACAATGAACAGCTTTAAATCTTACAATTCTCAGAGGACCTTGGCAGAATGAGGGCAGACTCTTTGCCAGCATTATTAGTCCCAAAGATTCGAGATAAAAGACCACCCACTGAAATTATCATGAACAAATTAATTAAAGCAAGTAATTAAAGCCAGCTTCTTTTTTATTCATGTCCACAGACTTCCTCCCACCAAGGTGGAGCTTAGCACTGAAGTGAGGAAGAAAGGCTTTTAGAGCTCAGAGATGGGGGTGAGGTTTCCAAATGGAGAATTTTGCAGGCAAAATAGGCAGGGTTCGAGGAGCAAAATGTAAGTATAACTAGTTAGTCATAATGACCTCCTGAAACAAAACCATGGTTGCAAGGTGGTCATAGCAACAGGTAGCCATACTAACTCTTTGAAAACAAAGGAAGGGTTACAGAACAGTTATTAACTTTTTTAAAAAAAAGATTTATTTTATTTATTTTTATGTGTATGAATACACTGTAGCTGTACAGATGGCCATGAGCTATCATGTGTGTGGCTGCTGGGAATTGAACTCAGGACCTCTGCCAGCCCCATTCGCTCTGGCCCCACTTGCTCCGGCGTAATATACTGTAGCTGTCTTCAGATGCACCAGAAGAGGGAGTCATATCTCATTACGGATGGTTGTGAGCCACCATGTGGTTGCTGGGATCCGAACTCAGGACCGTCAGAAGAGCAGTCAGTGCTCTTACCTGCTGAGCCATCTTGCCAGCCCGGTTATTAACTTTTTGAAATAAAGACATGATTCCCATTCTAGGAACACGCAGTACAAAACTATCAGTAGTTAAGGTTACAGGTGGGACATAGCCCAATCCTTGAGAAACAGCAGTTTAATCATAAACAGAAATGAACCTAGTTTGTCTTTACTCTAAGATGGGGTTTAAGCCTGTGATGGAAGCAGCCTAATTCTTCAGAATGCTGCGCAAATAGCCTCTAATCTAGTTCCTCGTAGGGTCTTTGTTCTTTGAAACCCCATGAGACACTCCTTCAGTGTTCATGTTTCTCTCAGGATTCTTATCTTCTGAACTCCAACTAGAATGGCCCTTTAACCTCTGCCTCAGGATTCCAAATTCCTCCACATTCCTCCTGTAAGCCAGTTCCAAAGGCATAAGGACCACATGGTCAGTGTCCATTGTCAACAGAGCAGTGGGTCTGCTCAGTATCAGTTTTCTATATTAGTTATTTGTTTTATTCCTAGGACAAAAGCAACTTAGAGAAAGGCTATTTGTAAGTCATGTTACAGAGTACACCATGGTGACACGAGTATGAAGCAGCAGATCACACCAGTGTGTAGACTCTGGAGGGAGAGTCACATAAATACTGCTTGCTCAGCACACTTTCTCCTTTTAAGTCAGTCTGACAGCCCAGCCTACGGACAGCTGCCATCCCCACTTTAGGATGGGTCTTCCCACTTCAATTTACTGAATCTAGAAAATGGTTCACAGCCACTGCCAGAGATTTGTTTCCAAGGTGATTTTAAATCCTTTTAAGTTGGCAAAAACAATTGACCACCACAATATGGACAATTTTCGGGATGGTTTTGTTTCCAGAATCTATACCGGTTTATTCTTAACAGCAGGGTAGGAGAAAAGAGGAAATAGAATATTTTCCTCTTCTGTCTACAGGTAAGGTGGTTGAAGGAACAGAAAGGGGACAGGAGTATGTGGAGTTAGAAGGCTTGCCCTCACCTCACTTTCTGCCTCAGTAACCGTGAATTAGGCACAGCTTGATGTGCCTCTGAATTGCTTCTTTGTACTGTAGAACATGATACTGGGTGACAATCTGGGCATTTCACCACAGAAAAACCTAATGCAGTGGCAGCATGAATTACAGTATGGACCTGAAATCCCAAGTACTTTACAGGCTGTCAGGAGGATCTCCAGTTCAAAGTCAACTTGGGACACTTGGTCAGACTCAGTCTCACAGTAAAGAGTAACAAGAGGGCTGTGGATGTAAGGTCAGTGGTACAGAACTTTCCTGACCTGTGCAAGACACTAGATTTGATGTACAATATTATACTGATAAAAATATGGTAATGATGAATAATGATCATTGAGGACACGATTAGAGTTAGTTAACTGGAGAGCTGCCTATAAAAGTGGCCAAGAAGAAACATTTTCTAGCAAAGGCTTGTGATGGCAAGGCCAGTTGCATATGGATATCGTTTCCTTCTGAACTCAGCTACCCATTCTACAACCTATTAAAATATCTAAATCAGTTGCTGGTTTGAAGATCATTCTGTAATTTGGGGTATTGACCAAAACTTACCCCACACTGAGATCAGTTCTTCCGAGGTGAGCTCTTTGTTCACTGTCAGTGTTCTCTGTTAATACAGCTCTGTGTGTGCACAGTCTTAAGCTTTTGAAGACAATACTTGCTTTTTCTCTCTACCTCTCAGATCATTTTTTTTTTTAAATTTAAACGTCATTAGAGACGCACACAGAGTTGCATCTCTAATCCTAGGAAGAATTTTCATACACTCTCCACCCAGGTTCTTGAACCGGGTATATCATATATCATCACAATGCGACAAAACCAGACAATTAAAATTGACAAAGTTATACTATTTAGCCTACAGGCATTAACTGTTCTATGATGGCCCCTTTCGTTGTCTGGATTCCAGTTCATGGCGGGCTCAGTTCTACTTCTTTGTTGTGCTGCACAGCTAATCTAAATTCCAGGTCAGATATGGCAAACTTGTTTTTTTTTTTTTTTTTCAAGGCCTGGGTAGTAAATATTTACATTCCATGGGTCATGAACCACTCGACTCAGCCAAAAGCAGCCACAGGTATGTAAACAGTACTGGTACTATGCTCCAGTAAAACTCTCCATGAACAACCCCCACCCCCCCCCTTGTCCTTCTGTCCACTCTTTGTGTGTTTGGTTGCCATAGTCAGCTGTTGTCCAATAATATCAAATGGAAGGTCCCAGAAATAAACAACTCACTAGTTTTAAATGGTGGCCCATTGTGGGTAGTGTGAGGTCATCTCGAAGTGCCTCACTCCATGTGAATCATCCCAGTCCAGAGCATCAACTCTGTGCACGATCTCCCTCTAGTTCCTTGGGAGCCAGCCTGGTTATCACACCACCTGGTACATACAGTACTACGACACTCTTGTCCAACTAACTTGAATTTTACTTAACAAAGGTCCAGAAGGGCAAGGGTAGTATGATGCTACCAGCTTGGGAAGGGCCAAAGAAGCCACAGAGCACAGCGCTTGGTGTTAAATGGTATCTTCCATCACCACAGGAAGAAGGGTAAGCATGCTATTATGGGGGAAAGGGCCCATGTAACTTATTACAGTATACCTTTATAATTATTCGCTTTGTTAATAGCTATTATTATTCTCTTACTATGCAGCTTTATAACTTTGTCACAGGTGTGTAAGGGTAAAGTTAGGGGTAAGGCATGCTTCTAGACACCCACTACAGATCTTGAACACATCACCTACGGAAGAGTACGGGCTTAGGGAATACAAAGAAATATAAATATAAGGGCTAGGAAAACAAGCTGCCAGTTGAATTTCACTGATGGATCTCAGCTTGCCTAATCTGGACCATCAGTTCCTGACATGTGGACCCAGAGAGCAGGATGTGTAACTTCTTGGGGCATGTGTTACATGCAGAGTTTCGAGCCTGAGTACAGAACCTGAAGGAGTGAAAAATCGGGGTTTATGACAAGCTGTTCAATGTATCAGATGCACAGATCTAGAAACTTTGTCCTGGTTTCCAAGACCTTGGTATTTGAAGTTGTGCAGGGCTGTTGCCTTGTAACATACCCCTCCGTCCTGGTTTGATGCATGTCCATGATTAAATTCAAATTACATGTATGTGGCAAGGCTAGCCTAGGAAATAAGTTGTGCCGGCTTCCTAGTCCTTATGGAGAGGCACCCTGTTTCAATTTGTTCCTCACTGATAAGGGTAACTGTGTCCTTGGGAATCTTTTGTACCAGGTGTCTTCCCAATAGTTACTGTCTTTCTCTTTGTAACCACTAAGTATCATGTAGGAAGATACTTCAACACTGAAAACACTTTCACCTGCACAAGATTCCATTGTGAATGGGAGAAGCACTCATGAGGCTCCTCTGTTCCCCAAGGGACTAGTGACAGTTCATGGTTGCTGGGAAAGGCTGCATTTTCTTTGGTGGTGTAGCCACTGAAAAATAGCCCATGTCCAGTAAATAGCATCCCACCTACACTCATGCAAACAAACCTAATTATTCTCAGTAGTTTGCATGTAAAAAACAAATGACATGAAAATAGGAGGAGGACTTCTGGGAAGAAATAGTTTCAGCAGAAGAGGAAAGGGGGATAAAGAGACGTAATTGGGTTGAAAATGACTAAACTTCACTATACACACACACGTATGAAATAGTCAGAGGGTAAATTTAAAATACATTCATGACTCTCTTTAACATCCACTGGCAATCCTTGATTTTGAAATGATGACCAGTGCTTGCAAATAATGACTTTAATGACTTTTCTATTTCAATTATTCTCTCTAATATGTTTAGTGAAAATTGTACTGTGTGAACACTCCAAATGCCTCAAATACTTACTCATTCAATGACTTATATACGATTACAGACCTATGCCTTCTCATTATCATTAATTTTATTCTTTCAGCCTTCCAAGATTAGGCAAACAGAGCCCGTCAAACAGGCCCCTTTGTCTTTTTGACAGGACATTAGAGAATGTCCTGTCATTTCTAGGCTGAGGAATTTTTATCTCTGTTGCCTGCTTTGTGTATTCCACTCTTCTCATGATTCTTGGGTTGGGGTGGGAGTAGGGAGGTCTAGAAGTATGTTATACTATTTTGGCTGCATTGAATTTTTAAATGTGTGTGTGTGTGTGTGTGGTGTTCAGGTGTGCATGTGAGCATATGTATCATGAATGTGCGAGTTGTCTGGCGAGAACAGAAGAGTGTATTGCATCCCCCTGAAACTGCAGTTACAGGCAGTTATAAGCCACATGATATGATACTTGGAACTGAACCTGGATCTTCTGCAAGAGCAGCAAGTGCTCTTAATCACTGAGCCATCTCTCCAACCCAATGCACAGAGATTTTTAAAAGACAGAGAAACATCATTAAGGAAGGATGAAAATAAACCTACACAAGATAAAGTAGGGTTTCGGTCCAGAGGAAGCCATCCTCTCAGTATTTTGCATTCATCTTTTAAGCTTTATTTTATTCTTAAGTATATGTGTGTGGTGGCAGGTGAACATTGAGTGCAGGTAGCTGCATAGGCCAAAAGTGCCACAGCTCCTAAAGCAAGAGCTATAAATGATCGTGAGCCACTGGACGTGGGTATTCAGACTCAAGTCCAGGTGCTCTTCAAGAACAGTACACACTTTTAACCACTAGGCCCGTATTTTGAATTCCTAACATATTTGTAAGTGACTACAAGAATTTCCTTTGAGTAGGAAATGATATCATCAACAATGTCAACATTAGACCATTCAACCTCATGTAACAAGAAATGAGAACCTCAAACTAGAGTTTCCAATTTTCTTTCATAGAAGAATTTTCACACAAACTACACACATGTCCTTTCCATGGATCTAGTGCCTCTCTAGCTCTGGAATTAAACAGTGAGTATTCTGCCCAAAACAAACACTATCACTCAAACAGCTCATTAAAACATAGATTGGGGGGGGGGAAGGGTATTGTGTTCTGCCCATGTGTGAGACATAGTTTTGACATTCCTGAGGATGGGATTAGAGCGAAGCCTCTGGTGTGTGTCACAGGCCCGCAATTATGCAAGGTGTGGGCCAGCTGCTGTGGATTGCTACAGCGAGCTTAGGCTGGTCCCAACACCCACCTCTGCATGGCTTATGCCCATGGGTTAAAGTTCAAAAAGTGTGACGGATGAAAGGTGGCTCTTGTAGGCCAGGAGCCCAGAGTTTGATCCTTTGTCACCCACTCACACAGTTGGAACTGGTGGCAATAACTCATTAATTTGTGTTGACTTACTGTATTTATTGACCAAGCACTTACCAGGTGGCACAAGGCGCTTGAGGGATCCTTCCTAAGGATTAAGAAAGGATGGTTTCCTCTTGTCTTTACGTGCCAAAAAAAAAAAAGTTAACTTTGAAAAAAGGTCAAGCCCACACAGATAGACACACAGGGAAAAGATACATGCAGGCCGGTGAAATGGCTCAGCCGGTAAAGATAGCAAGCCTGGCAACCTGAGATCCATCCCACGGACATGGAAAGAGAGAAAGGGCTCTTCGCAAATTGTCCTCTGACCTCTACACATGTGCTATCACACACACAAAAATAACAAATACTTTAACCAGGGCAGTGAGAGTGGGGGTAGAGAGGTATCTTATCTGCAGGTGAACAGTAAATTTCACACAGACAATAACCTATACAACAAACATCTGTCATGAAATACTTTTTTGTGGGTCAGAAGGGAGTGGTGTGCCTACAGGTTACAGGTTATCCTCTCACAGGAAGCTGAGGCAGGTATTTCAGCTGGGATCACTGTTACCTTGTCTAAAGTGACTGGGACTGTCTACTCTCTCCTAAAACTGAACTCACAAATTTGTTGATAAAAAGATCTATCCTTCACTGACTGATCCTTGCCACGTGGCTATCTCTGTGGGTCTCTCTGATGTCCTCACAACTTTGTAGCTAGCTTTTCAAAGGAGTAACCCTGACAGAGAGGACAAAAGCTGAAAAAATCTTTTAGAACTCACCACAGCCAGGCACACACACACACACACACACACACACACACACACACACACCACACACACACACACACACGCACATACTGGTATGCTGAGGTAGGAAAATTGTGAGCTGCAGGCCAGCCTGGGCTCAAAAGACAGACCACCCCCCTCTGAAAAACCAAGCAGACAAAACTAGAAGTAGAAGGTAAGTGGTCATCTCTACACTGTCTTATTTGCTACTCTGATCATCCTTACTCCGTATGAGAAAGGAAGCCACAGGATATAAAAATCAACAGCCAGAGATAACTATAGGTCACCTTAGATAATGGCCACCAAGAGGGTTCAGGCGTTGGGGGTGGGGTTGGGACACACACTCTCTGAGGGAACGTGACAACCGCATGGTTTACATAGTTATATGAATTTGTCAAAGCGACAGCTAAGGCCTGCACATTTCAATGTCTATACATTCTTCAAACGCTATGAATAATTGTGGTGGCCGGGGAAGGCATGAGAATAATTATGATCATGTACTTCATAATGGTGTCTTGGTCAACGATAGCCACCTCCATACATGAGATATGTCACTGTCATCAAAGCTTCTTTGTCATCAAGCAGTGCATCTCCAAAGCCCCTGATGGACAAATATTGAAGAAAATAGTGGTAACTTAAGCAGTCTGCTCCTTGGGGGTGGGCACTGGAAAACCATCATTTCACTAACAACCCTGAACCAAAATAGATAATGGGGCTTTTATGAAAAAAAATGAATTCCACCGCTAATTAGGTTTAATGTTAACTTCTTGACAATATGTACAAACCTTTTCTTTTCTTCCATTTTTTTTTAAATAATAAAATGAAGATTCAGGCTGGGGCTGTAGCTCCATAGTCAAGTGTTAGACCTATTTGGGCGACTTCCTGGGACACGATGTGTTGTTTTGGTTAGCCAGAGATGGAACTGAGGGTTAGTAGCCTACCACTATGCTACACCTCCCGCCCAGCCTTTTAGTTCCTTTAATTTCATCTTAAACTTCAGTGCTGCTGATTACAGAAGCCTACATGAGAATGCTCCAGACATTTTCCTTCTCCACTTTGCCCTAATGAAAGGGACTATTCTGTGGACTTCAGCCGGCTGCCAAATCAAACCTGTCCCTCCTTCATCCCCAACCCATGGCCACGAGGCACCTTCACAATCCAGGACTTCAGAGATCTACTTTCTTATGTCTCCTCTGCTCATTTTTTAATTTATGTTTTAAAGGACACACATCTGCCTCAGAGCCTTTTATAATCCCCAGCTGTTATAGAAAGAACACATTTCTCACACAGCATGGCATTCCTAGTCTCTAGTGCCTCCTTTTTTCCCTCGGCCCCTGCTGGGCTCCCATTTCCTTTTGGGGTGTAGTTATACACCCCACCATTTATTCCACTTCTGGATTCCATAAGAGCTTGCATAGCTAAGGGAGACAAGGAGATTGAACTTTAAAATCCAGCATGATGTTTGGTCTGGTGTAAGCAAGTCCTGGCTCAAACATCAGTACCAGACCTCCCCCCACTGCCCTAAAAAAGCAAGCCAAACAGTAGGTAGCTCGAGGTTTTCTATAACTCAAACTTACTTCATCTCAGGATGTCTCAACTTCAAAATCCAGTTAAATCTCAAATGCGACACTTACTAACATTACTCAGATGCAGTCGAAGAATATAAATGTTTCTAATTCCTAACCTCATGTCTTTAGCATTATCAACATCCTCAATCTGTATTCTATTGCCAGGTAAGGCATGATGTTTAAATTAATTTGTACTAATTTAGGAAGTAACTTTGAGAGCTAGAGGAAGTCTCCTCAAGACCGTGGGACCACTGTGGAAGGGGAAGGGTGTCTTAGGGCTTCTATGGCTGTGAGGAGACATCATGACCATGGCAATTCTTATAAAGGAAAACATTTCAATGAGGCTAGCTCATAGTTTCAGAATGTTTAGTCCTTTATGGTCATAATGGGAAGCACAGTGGCACACAGGCAGGCATGGTGCTGGAGAAGGAGCTGAGAGTTCTACATCTGGATCCGCAGGCAGTGGGAAGAGGCTGAGACCCATTTGCTCCAACAACGTCACATCTACTCCAACAAGGCAACACCTCCTGATAGTGCCACTCCCTATGACCCTATGGGGGCCATTTTCCTTCACACCACCACAGAGGGTGAAAAGACTGCAGGAGGACAGGAGTGATCATAGGGGACACAGTCTTCTGGAAATGGCAGGGTTGCTTCACTCACAAACTCAGCAATTGTGCTTCCCTGTATAAGACCTACACAAGACCAATCCAGTCAACATTCCAGCATTGCTAGGGGAGGGGCTTGTGAGTCCTCTCTCTCATTTGAGGAACTATTGACAGTTGCAGGCTTCTGGGTGGGGGTCAGTTCTCTGTAAGGATGTGGCCCCTTGTAGTTTGATCATGCTCCATATCCATGAACATATATGGCTCATCTGTGGATGGCTCCATACCCATGAGCACATATGGCAGCACAAATCAAGAGATTATTGTTGTTGATGTTGTTAATGAGGGCATAAATTTGGCAGTGGAGTGGGATGTGGTGGTTGGATATGGGAGGAGTTAGGGGGAGAAGTAAAGGGTAAATATGATCAAAATACACTGTATGCATGTATGAAGTTCCCAAAGGTTAATAAAAATTTTAAACAAAAGCTGGGAGTATAGCTCAGTAATTAAGCACATGCTTAGCATGTATGAAGCCCTGGATTAAATGCCCAGCATCCACATAGTCACAGTACTACTAACGAAATGACTTAAAGCAGGTATCTAGGCTTTCAGAATAGAGAATAGGCCATCTAAGAGATAGTAGTAACAAAGACAAGCTGCGCTTGCGGAGGGGAGCAAAAGGGAAGAGGGGTAGAGGCTGCCATCACTGGGGGCCTAGGAGTAGATCCATGGAAAGAAACCATGACCAAATATGAAGAGTTCACCATCAAGCCAAATTCAGAAGTGCCAGGAACCAAGTGCTGGACTAAGTTACATCTGTGATTAGATCACCATGAAACAGTTCTGAACTTAAGGAGTTTACAATCTATCAGTGAGGACAAGGGAGCCACCAACCACGGCAGCACTTTAAAATGTTATGCCACAGAGACAAGCAGACTTCTTAAATGGAGGACTCATCAAAATCTTAGATGAAGAAACATTTCTGGGGAGCTATGACATGAGCCAGGCCAATGAGGGGACATAGATAAGGGGTCTGAGGGGCTGGCAAGATGACTCACCGGGTAACAGCACTGACTGCTCTTCCAAAGGTCCTGAGTTCAAATCCCAGCAACTACATGGTGGCTCACAACCACCCATAATGAGATCTGACGCTCTCTTTTGGCACGGCTGAAGACAGCTACAGTGTATAATAATAATAATAATAATAATAATAATAATAATAATAATAATAATATACAGTGTATAATAATAGATAAGGGGTCTGGCAGAGAACCAGCCTGGGCATCAAGAAAGTTTAGGAGCCTGTGGAATGGAAGGTGCCAGAAGGAAGTTGGGGGGATGAGGCTGCACATGGAGGGGATGAAGTTGGACATGGAGGGGGATGAGGTTGGACGTGGGAGTTAAGAACAGATGAGCTGGTATGAAGAAGTCCAGGTAATAACCGCAGGACACAGGTCATAGGCAGAGTGTCCTAGAACCATTTGACCTGGGAGTGATGTCACTGCCTGGTTATTTTGTTCTATACCCATAAAAGCAATGGGAGATGCTGAGGTACGGCCCTGCGCTTTGTCAAGCTTGAAGTTTTAAAGCCAATCTTTTGTGCCATGCGGCAAACCATAGCTTTCACACTCTAATGATGTTGTGAGCGCTCCAAGCACAGAAAGTCTATGTTCAGGCTCACAAAAGCTAAGTACTGGATCTTCCTGGAGAGATGTGCTGTTAGTGTTGTGGGGTTTTAAAATGCCTGTGAAGCTTATGCACTTAGCACACACTCACCTACTCCGCTGATAACTAAGTGTAGCCTGTAGCAACATGGAGAAAAAAAAAATATCCAGGACCATCAGGAATCAAACACCAAGAACCCGAGTGTGGAAGCTGTAAGCAAATCAAATCTTTCATGGGTGTTTCAAATCTGAACTTGAACTTCCTAGAACTTAAAGCAAATGGAGACAGACACAGCTTAGTCAGTTGTCTATTCTCACATGGAGGAAACAGGAGACAACACTTCCAGTAGTACTTTCTAGACTGGGGGCTGCTCACTTATGAGGCCCTGGGCCTCTCTGAGCTGCCCTGAGTTGCAGACTTCTCATCTTGAAGCACCTAAAATGACGACTTACCCCCTTCTAGGAGAAGCAAATGCCACTGTAGACAAGAAGAGTTTTGAATACTATATAGAACGGTACAGATTTAAAGTTACTCCCTGAAGAATGCTAAAAAAAAAAAAAAAAAAAAAAAAAAAAAAAAAAAAAGGCTTTGGGATATTTGATGTCTTTCTGAATGATGACCACTCCTTGGGTGTCAGCCCTCCAGCATGACAACCATGGCCACAGTCACAGCTATTTACCAGGAAGCCTGTCACTCCATAGAGAGGGTGCATTGGCCTGTATCCAACAGCCCCGTGAGGGGGACACTGAGAGCCCCTGTTTCTATGAAAACAACACTTCGCTCATACCAGGCCAGTCACAAATATCCAAACTCTCCTACCATCCAGAAGTCCCTGCTTCTGCGACCAATGTGTCTGCTTCTCAGGACCCCCAAGGACAGAGAGCCATTACCATCACATTTCTGGAGCATTATCGTTGCTGATCCTGGCAAACACGTTAGTTATCTGTCCATTTGTTCTTTTCCCCTTCCTCTAGTACATTTACTTTCCCCTAAAATGCATATCCATTTTAACACTTGAGATGCATCATTTTATTGGCTTACCTCCTTGTAAACCATAAACTTGCCCTGTGTTTACTTGATTTACTTACTGACTCCTGTGCTACCTAGTTCTTTGTTGCTTATACCCTTTTTGATCCTCTATGGGTAGTCAGTCTGTGGGTGGTCAGCACGCTGAGGGTAGCCCTCCCCACAGCTTCTCCCCCATCTCTCTCATACATACTCCCAAGTTGTCCTGAATACATACCCAGAAAATGTGTTGTTTTAAATACCCTTGATGGTGTTGCTTCATGAAACTGTGATAACTTTTCGGTGACTCTTTTTTAAAATCCATTAACAATTGTAATTACTATTATGAAGAAGCAATTGAAACACAAAATTGGCACTGAATTTAAATGGTTGAATTGTGGTCTTTATTATCTAAGACTGGAAAAAAGGAGAAAAGAAGTAAGATGCAGAAAAGAAGCTGAGCAGGGTGACCCAGGCCTGCAATCTCTGCTACTGGGAAAGCGGAAGCAGGAGGATCAACCTGAGTTCAGGAAGTCAAAACCATCCTAAGTAACAGGGAAGGAGGGAGGGAGGGAGGGAGGGAGGGAGAAAGAGGGGTGGGGAGACAAGGACAGAGACAAGGGGGACTTAAAATTGAAACAAACAACCCTCTAAATTAGGAAGGAAACCTGAATATGCTGGCACACTGCTGTGAACCCCAAGACTGAGGCAGGAGGATTGCCACAGGTTCGAGGCTAGCCTGGAGTGCATAGCAAATGCCTGTCATAATCAAAATAAGGAAGATGATAGAAGAAAGAGTGGTGTAAATGTAAGACAGGCAAAAGAGTAGACTGCACTGTAGGAACACTCAGTTTCCTTTTGATTTCTAGTCTAAGGCATGTATAGTATAGAAAGACAGGAAGATGAAAGATTGGCGAGATCCATGATTGACATATGGCATTAATTTCTTAAATACCACCTGAATATCATGTCCTTGGCTCACCTATACAATGTGCTCATATGTCATGGTTTAATATTGCAATGGCCACCCCATCCCTTGTAGCCAGCGACATCAGCTGCCAAGCCTCCTCCGCTACTGCTGGGGGGAATCATGACCTACTTGTGCATTCTTCCATCTCCTCAGCTGGCAACAACTGCTCTCAGGGCATGGTGTCTATAGCGTGGCTTCTGACTTTAGAAACACAACCTTCTCATCCACAGACACCTGCTGTGTAAAAATACATAGGGAGTGAGTGCAATCCAAATATCAACAAAGCCTCCTAAGCCTAGATTGCAAAAGAAGCTTGAGTGTTCCTTTGTACAGATTTCAATAGCATTGGGTTTGAGCAAGTTAAAAGTCCTGTGAGATGCTGGTCCTTGATTTAAGGTTAATGTGGAGTCAGACTCCAAACTAGAGTCCAACTCTTTCAGTCAATTTACTCTAATTATATGAATGCATACAAGCCCACGTGTAGATCGATATGCAAAACTGTTGCTTTTGCATCCCCATTGCTACGTCTATATTCCTCCTCTCCCATATAGCATATTTGAAATGTGATCTAGAGATGAGGAAACTAAGGTCAGTTCAATATTTGAATGACAGTGTCAGAATTAGAACAGAGACGGTCCCTGTCATTCCTCATCCCTTGCTTTGGGTAATAGTTGTCATTCACAATGTCTATGCTGTATCTCTCTCAATGGACAATGTGGTTTTCTCATCAAGAAGTCTTTCACCCGGTTTCACTTGGCCCAGTTGTAGAAGCATTGGACATACTGACACCTCCTTCTTTGTCACCTGATCCAAGTTCCGATGTAGGTAGAAGGGACAAAGTTGGGGAATTGAACTATCTTGATCAGCAAAATCACATGTTCTGGGGGTAATGAGCTCATTTGTGCATGTTAGAATAAACCAGGGAGCAGTGAGACTTAAACATCTTAGAATATTCCTGGACGTATGTAGGTTATAGACCTATATACCTAGTCAGGCATTATACACAATGGTGTCCTGCATACATCGCCTTTAAACCTCAAAACAGCACTACAAGGTAGTACCAACCATATTACACACACACACACACACACACACACACACACACACACAC
>JADRCD010192508.1:0-23657 GCA_019843815.1 Montemys delectorum
GAAGGCTCAGGTTGCATTGCCATGGAGAAAACATATTGCATGTCCTGAGACACCTAATCAGGTTACAACTAGAAAGGTCCTCGAAAATATCAGTGACACAAGAAATGTCTTTGGGAATATCTTCATTTCACATGCAAGTGTTTTTTTTCTTCAAGTGCTTCGTTATTCATATGTTATGAGCTGATCATAAGACTTGGCTTAGATTCTTTCCTTCAGGCACGTTGGTCTCCAGTGGCCTGTTAAAACAGGCTTAGCACATTCACAAGGCTTTTCATTGCAGTCCAGCCTGTTTGTAAAAGTGATCCATCAATATCATATTCAGAAGACAGTCTGCATAGAGCCTGCCTCTGCTTAGCCACTCTGCCTAATGCCAAAAGCATAGAATTTCTACCCAGTAATGACATCTTGAATGAATTTGGGTTGGAGGCATATTGGATTCTTTTTTAAGACTGTATTGTATTTTTGGTGGGGGGTTGTTTGTTTGTTTTTGTTTTGTATTTTTTCCCCTTCTTCAGACATTTCCTTGCTTTTACAAGGCTATAAAAATAGGAACACATTTTTCTTTCCACTGAAATGAATGATATTGGTCTCAGTGGCGCTCTTCTCTGGGGTGAGAGATAATTAAATCTGCATGCAAAGAGGGAGATATTTACAAAGTCATGATTTTGATGTCATATGCTCCATCCTAGCCCAACATCTATGACAACCCATGCAACTGCTTCCTGTTGACACATCAACTAAATTGTCTGGACTGAAGTGCATAGGTAATCAGGTACACGACTATATGATCATCTCCTAGGGGAGCAGTAAAGGGGTTCTCCAAAAGGTAGTTTTCATAATTGTTACCTGTATCCCGATGGATTCTTATCCTTGAAGGAGAATACATGACTAATTAGAATGAATTAAAAATATCCCAGAAAGCTGTCAGTGACAGAGATGCATCACATGTACCAGTTGTAGTCCAGAGGCTGGAGATGAGACACCCTCTCCACTCTGTAGCAGTTCTTAATTGAGCCAAACTTGGCATTGAGTTTTTGAAAAGTTTTAATGGCAGAGAGTTGGGAAAGGACTCACTTTTTCTTGTTTTCAACATTACTACACTATTAGTTGTCTTTTTTCTTTTTCCCAGGGTGAGCTAAGCTTATACACTGCATATGCCTTTTGCCTGGATGTGATACTATTGAAAGGAATCCCTTCCACATCCTTTCTGCCTTCAGCAGAACCCCCTCTACATTCACTAAGCTAATCTGAGCTCTTAATACTCAAAATGCAAACATTCCCCCAAAGCAGGATTCCATATTTTAAAGAACCCAAAAGTAATGTAAGATTTGGTGTGTTCATAGTGAAGTAGCTCACAGAAATCCCCACTGTTTGCTCTTTGTGTAATAGGCTGCAAATAGCTTACTTGTTTATCAGACACAGAAGTATCCATATATTCTCTCCATGTTTTCTTATGAAGCATGTCTAATAGCACATTACCCGTTAAAATTCTATCTACCTTTATGAACTCACATACAAACTCATTAATCGTGCTCGATTTGATTTGTCTGATGTCTACAATCATCGCAACAATTCTACAGGGAATAAAATATTAGAATATCCACTCTATGGTCATTGAAACTGAGACATGAGGTTAATAGATTTCTATGATATGAAGACTAACCAAAAGGAAGACTCTAGTCTATTTTAGCTGCCTTCCTAATCCCATGATACTAAATGTGTTATGTTGAATTAAGAAAGAATTATATTCACACTATGGCTTAGTGAATGATGAAAGCAAGACCCTATGAAGCAAAGGTACTTGTTCCTTAATGGTAGGTGACAGAGCTAGACTGCTACAACTCCTAGTCTGTGACTCTCATGCTGTATCATGGCCTACCATCAGTTTAGTGACACCAACAGATTCGTGAAAAGTTAATTCTCTTAAAGTAACACAATTTACATTGCTTATTGGTTACCTAAGTTTAGGCCACTTTGTGCCTAGCCTGATGAGTATGTAAGTGTCCTTCCCTTCTTTATACTAAGATACAAATTCTGAGTTCAAACTTG
This sequence comes from Montemys delectorum, assembly GCA_019843815.1. Lineage (NCBI taxonomy): Eukaryota > Metazoa > Chordata > Mammalia > Rodentia > Muridae > Montemys > Montemys delectorum. The sequence continues at coordinate 2,050 of JADRCD010192508.1, forward strand.
CAAAACTATTGGCCTCACATCCACATGAAGCTAATCTTTTGCTGTGTGTACATACATAAGGCATTCTCTTGACTCCTACTTCTTTACTCTTCAGTCTCTGAAGATTTTATATGAGTTTTGTTTACTTTGTTTGATTGTGATGCAGAGTCTTCGTCTTAGCTCTACTTCTAGTTACTGTGATAAAATAACCCAACAAAGAGGAACTTACGGGGAGGGCACAATTTAGATCATAATTTCATCAAAGTCTTAGCAGCAGAGAGTTGAGAAAGCTGATCACATGACGACTACAGTCAAGAACAGAGAACCATGACTTAATGCATATATGCTAATATTCAGCTTGCTCTCTCAGTAACTTGTAATTCTCTATCCAGGTAACAATGGCTCCCACAGGGAGCAGGCCTTTGTACTTCAATCAAAGTAATCAACATAATGCCCTGTGGGTGTGTCCATAAGCCCACCTCATCTAAACAATCCCTCATTGAGATGTTCTTCTGCACTGTGTCAAACTGACAATCAAAACCAACCATTTCCTATCTTGCTCTGTAGCCCAGGCTAGACTCAAATCCTCATTTCTCTTGCTTCAGTCTGCTGGTGCTAGCATGTGTCACCACATCTGATCTTCTGCATTTCTCTTCATGCTGTTAATCTATGTCTCTCTGAATCTGTGTAATTATTGTGATACTATGAAAGAGGTACCTAGGTATATAGGTTAGATAAATTATTTGATTAAGTTAAGCTGTAATTTCCTTAAAAGAAGTGAACAACATGGTACTATAGGGGAATTGAGTTCTGCCTTCAGAGGGATTGTAGATTTAGATTTTTCAAACCCTACTTTAATAAGAGTTCTCAAAAGTTTGGTCCTCATTTTAGCCCACCATCCAGAGGTATGGGAGAAGAGATGGATAATAAGACAGTGGCGATGTAGACCTGTTCAGAAGTAGTTTTTGCTGGTGTAGCAGTCTCAGTTAATCTGAACCCCTGAGATCTCTCAAACACTGGACTACAAAACAGACAGCATACACCAGAGGATAGGAGGCCCCCAACATACATACAGTAGAGGACTTCCCATTCTGTGTTCATTCAGAAATGATGCACCTAGCCCTCAAGAGACTGGAGGCCCCAGGAAGTTTAGAGGTCAGGTGGGGTGAGGGGGTAGGGACATCCACCTGGATCCAGGGGTGGGGGAGGTGTGGGATGTGGAATCGGAGGGTGGATGGGGGGCAGGGAATGGAATATAGAGTGTAAAAAAATAAAATTAAATTTTTAATAAATAAATTTTAAATTTTAATAAAAAATAAATTATATATATATATGTATATGTGTGTGTGTGTGTGTGTGTGTGTGTGTGTGTGTATGTGTGTGTAGTTTTGGAGGGGTGATTTTAATCTTTGTTTTTAGGATATGAGAAGTCAAGTTCAGTAGTGTTAGAATGGCAAAAATCTAGTTCAAAAAGTGTCACCAAACACAAACCAGTAGTGGTGGCACAATCCAGCAGAAACAACCAGGCCTCTGCCAGATCTGCACAAGCCAGTGGGAGCAATGAGAGCCAGACAGAATGTCAGTAGTTTTCTGCCATGCCTCTCTCAGTGAAGTGAAGATTATTGATGAGTCAAGATCCACAAAGCATTGCATGACTAGCTATGCAAGGGCACTGTCGGCTGAGTGCTACTTATACTATCTGCAAATATCCCATGTCCTCTCATAAGTCTGCTTCAGCAAAATATCATATGAGTCTCCAGCCCATAGCACAAACAGAAATTTCCCTTTATATTTCCTTTTTGTTTAAAAATTATCTATTCCCCTGATATTAAAAATCTACACATAATACAAATAATTATAAGAATTATAATACTAGAATTTCAAATCACATTTTAAATGAAAATTTATCTATGATATAGTCCAACACCTTAAATTTTATGAGTATAAAATAATTCAAACAAAACAATCTTAAATTCCTATCAGCATTCAATAATAACAATAAATAAAAAACTTAAAACATGCAACTGAACAAATTTAATGAATGTCTTTCTTACATTTTTCTAAGTAGAAGAGCAGTGGGTCTTTGTAGTTACTACATTTAGTTAATCTTTTCCCATGTGAACAACTGGGCAATGATTCTCAAGTTTTTAGATAGGAAAGCTCAAATGTAAAAGTGTCTGTGGATCACTGACAAAGAGCAGAGTCCTGAAACATCAGCTTTTGCTTTGCCTTTATCTCACACAAAGTTAAGGAAGATTTATTGTCAGGCATAAGATTTTTAATTCAAGGACTCATTAAGAGAAATTTAAGCCAGGGTCATCTTAACAGACTCAAAAATGCCAAGATCCAGTCAGGGTGTAAATTGGGATGAAGATTCTGCATAGACAGAGCCTTCACTTTCCTGGGCACACTCATGCTCACTGTGAGGAGCAGTACAATGGATCTTGTCAATTTTAATGAAGGAACCTAGGAAGAAAGGGAAGCTCTCTGATGGAAAGACAAAATTCTACTTGTTTGTACTCATGGGATATGTACCTCATGTTATTGGCATTTTGGGCCCAAAGTTTTTCTCTTAATATATATTTTTTGAGATTTTTAACAATTGTATAATGTTTCTCTTCTGAACCTCTTTTTCTTTAATTATTTGTGGTGGTGGTGGTGGTGATGGTGATGGTGGTGGTGGTGTGTGTGTGTGTATGCATGTGTGTCTAAATATAGAAGTAGATCCTGTATATAATGATACTTGTATGTATGTTTATTTTCAGGGCTACCCATGGCATTTGGTATTGGATAACCAACTAGAGAGCCTCTACTCTTTTCATAAAGCATGAACTAAGACTGAAGGGGTGAATGATGCCTGGGGACCTCAGTGAATACACTAAGTTGTACATAAATAGTTGAAATCCCATTTTCTTTCTTATTTTAATCAGAGGATCATTTTGATTATTTGTTGGTAAGATTCTTGGTATAAATCTCTGCTTCTTGATTTTTATAATCACAGAAGAAGAACAAAATGATAGTTGACTTTTTTCCCTATCAGTTATCAATTTAAATTCTTAAAGAAAAGTCTGGTATATTTCAAGTGAACTCTCTGGGCAGGAGATGTTGAGAAACTTAGAAATGGATTTCTGTTTTTTAATTTATTTTCTTTATTATTACACTTTGTTTGTATGCTGTGTATGTAGCTCCAGTCACCAGGGCTCTGCAGCAGGCACTTCTACTCTCTGAGCTACTTCATGGACTCAGGAAATCATTTTCTAAAAAAATCCTTTCAGTAAGGATGTTGCCAGATAGCTAATAAAGTTGTTATTACTAAAAATTGTATTGTTCTGAATGTATCCATAAAATGGAAATTTACACTCACTCCAATTTCTTCATATCATCAAATCAAAAAGTTTTCTCAGGACTAAACTTTTTTTTTTTTTTTTGCAGAGCTCCCAAAGCGACCTGAAACTTTATTAACTGACATATGACTTATCTCTTCCGAAAGAGAAGGGTTGCATCTATCAACATAGGCCAAGCTCTGCTTCAATAACAACTCCACAAAGTCCATAAGTATTCCAACATGATCGGTTTTCCATATATGCTATGCTATCAAGAACAGCAGGTAGAGTCCTAGAAATTCAAAAGGAATTTCTTCCCAACACATACTGTCAGTATATTGGGTAAGTTGAAGAGAGGGACACATACCACATGGTGTCTGTTAAAATTTCCACTAGGGAAAGATACGTAAATTTCTTTTGCTCATAAGTCATTGCCACAAGGGATGATTATTACCCTAAATAAAGCTCTACATTCTACATGAAAAGCTTGCACACTCTTCCTAGCTGGTATTTGAGACTCGCTTACCTGACGGCTCTGCTTCTTTAACAAAAGTTGAAGACATGTATTTCTAAATAAGGCTCAGTTCTTATGTGCCAGCCTGCATCTGGGTGGCCTTCAAGTTTCAGAAAGATGTCATGTTGAGTTTTTCATACCTACAGTATGAAATGACTTTACATACTTGACCATGCTCTCTATTAAAAAAAGTTACAAAGTATTATGCTTTGCAAAGTAATCTTAAAATCATATTTTGCAAAAGATGCTAGGTAAATCTCAGTCACTTAAACCTCATTTATCTATTCTACATAAAGCCACAAATAGATTGGCTTGCAAGAAAAATGGTACAGGCTTAGAGACTTACAATTCCATTCTAAAGTCATGAAGAACTTTCCTCATGATCCTTTGGTTGTAGAGCCCTGTTGCCTTATGATAAAGAAGGTGATGAAAACTCAATGATATTTAAGCCATTTAGGAATGAAGATAGAAATTACTTTGTACATTTTAATACTATAAATAATTTTAATGTAAAAACCACATTGATGATAGATGTCATGAAACCTGGTTACAAAATAAAATTTATTGTAGATTACAGAGAAATACATTAGTCAAGTCAGATAAACATTAGAGTCATAAAGAGGAATTTGAGAAGAGTACACACAAAAGTAATATTTTCTATGGAATTGTATCACCTTACGTTCTGCTTTTACTAATTGTACTTTCACTGAATACACTCGAAAAGAAAACATTTATATATCAGGAAAACTGTTTTATTTTTAGTCCTGTCTTCTGTTTTAAGTTGCATTGTCTTCTGGTTTCCAGGTATTCACTTCTCAGACACTCAAAATGGGGACTTTCAGTTATTAAACATGGAAACCTAGTAATGAAGTGAAAATGCATAGCAATGCAGCCAACATCCCTGAGAGAAGCTTCCATTTCTGTTTCTCTCAATAGAATAATGTCAAGCATCCTGGGAATATTTTCCCTTTACTTACTGACACATGTGATTAAGTGACAATGACTCATTCCTTGGACTAAGGTAGCTGACCTATGTTTTGGATTCAGTCCAAGAGAGCTTTGAAATATTCTAAAACCTCCGTATTGTACTTACTGAGGTATTAAAAGACTGACCTGACATCATGGTAGCATTTGCACATGAGGACATTAAACCCTGCAGTGTTTACAGTCACTACCTTTGTCTACAACAGGAAATAGTTCACTGAAGGGAGATATCTGCATCAAAGCTGTTGAATATTGACATCACTCCAAAGGGGGAAAAACCCCAAACATCTAGTATGGTATTGTTGGAAGGTAAGTGCACATGTATAGATAGGTAGGTATATGTTTCTTCCTCCTTTAAGTGATGATCATTTTTGAAGATCCAAAGTAGTTTTGACTACTTGACTACTAACCCTTCTAAGTAAAACTAATAATAATAATAATAATAATATCAATAATAATACCAACAATAATAATAATACCAATAATAATAATAATACCAATAATAATAATAATACCAATAATAATAATACCAATAATAATACCAATAATAATAATAATAATAATAATAATAATAATAATAACTATTTAAAAGTGGAACTCCCTGAATGAGAGCTTACTGAAGATGGTAGAGAATTGCTAGGCGGCAAGGCACAGCTAGGATTTGCCTCACCTTATTGTTCTCTCATTCAGAAAATGACTTATGATAATGCTTAGGATATAGAAGTATTTAGTAATTGGGACATTCACATAAGGGTTTTGTGGCTAGAAGCTGCGTGGGATAGTAGCTCTGCTATTTTCAAGCTAATTACTCAATGAACTCCAGTTCATTTATGGAGCTACAAAGACGAAAGGAGGTAAATTCAGATGCATGACAAGAGTCCTTTCCTATAACACACACCTTAAATCTTTGCCTCGATTTGTTTTATATTTCCTGAGGATAAAGTAAGATTAGATGCATCAAGTGCTTAGAACCGGTCTTGGAACACAGTAAGAACAGAACAAATATTTGTTACATTAATTAACAAATCCAAGAATTCCAACTCTGCCTTGATCTTACATTAAGCACAGCTAATCAACTTGTTAGGGTGCCTTGGGGTTTAATGTTTATCATGACATTTGCATATTACCCATCATTTTAAACTCCACATTTCAGTTTGAGATCTGAAGATTGACTTGTATGGACAAACTTCTTTTAATACATGTCAGCCATTGGTATGTGGTTTCCGATATGTTGATCAGTGTAGCACTTTATGATGTACTACAGAGTATAGTTACAGAATGTTAGGACATACCAACTCTAAGTCCTTACAGCAGGCTTTGACAGCTTCATACTATTTAAAAATAATCTCTGTAGTTAATACCTTGCTGCCATCCAGTCTATCAATTTGAGGTGCAACTGACATTCAATGACTAAGAATCTTTTAGGTCCTGCCATTCTCGTATTTCAATTTGAAAATATGATAGACACATATCTACATAGATTTATGTTATCATCCTTACTTATTTGAGCCATCTGGTACAACATAGAATTTTTTGAATACTTTAAAATCCCAAGCTTAATAAATTCTTTAACTACTCTTTCTCATTTCATTAAATTACACTTGGAAGTGCTTGCTGATTAGCCGCTTCATAGAGAAAGCTCAGTGAGAGTTATTAAAATATTTCCAATGCCTTGGAGGAAGTATGTTATTTAGAGAAATAACAAAAACCCCCAAACCAAATTTCTTGTAATTTAGCCATTGAGTTTTGTCCCTCTTCCACCCCTTCTCTGCAGAACCAGAGGGAAAAACAACCTGGGATCTTAAAGAACTCTTTCTTATTCTTTGTATCTTTGAAAATGCTGAGTATATGGGTACATGTAACTTTAAGGATTCTGAGAGTATGCACCTATAACTTTCAGAAGAAAAAAATTTTCAGTAGATAAAAGTGCTTGCCACACATGGCTATGCCTGAGCCCCTTGTTGAAAATGAACCTAATTCTCAAAGTGGTCCTCATATCTTCTGAGAGACATTGTTTATCCCATTATCTATCTATCTATCTATCTATCTATCTATCTGTCTGTCTGTCTGTCTGTCTGTCTGTCTGTCTGTCTGTCTGTCTGTCTGTCTATCTATATCTACCTTCTCTTTATCTTTCTCAAATACATATATACTAATACAACTTGAAATTAAATTTGAGGAGCTTTGGAATGTTTCAGAAGGTAAAATTACTTGCCACAATATCTGATGAACCTGAACCTGGCTTTGATCCCTGGAACTCAAGCAGAGGTGAAAGAAGACAACAATTCTATGAAGTTGTCCCCTAACTTCCATAGTTATACTACATATATCTCCCAATAAATACATAAGGTCACACACACTACGAATTATTTATGAAACAATATTTTCTCATTTTGACATATTTAGACAAAGGTTTTATAGATTTACTAAGAGACTTTATCAATTAAAAAATTAAACACAAAATATTGAAGCTTAGATTTCACATGATGCAATGTTTCTATAATGATTAAGAAGATATTTTAAGCTAAAGGGCTACTGCTCAATATGATCAATGCAATTCATCTATAATACTGCCGTAGAAACTTTAGAGTTTATCTGTGAGGATCAACATACTTCAATTTGTTAAAGAATCATTTTTATCAGAAGTAAAACTTAGATGAAGAGATACCAAGATTCCCCTAAGACTGTATTTTGGGAGAAATATTTTTTACATTTCTGCTAAAAGAACTTCTTATGTTCTTGTCTTGAGCATAGCAATTTTACATGATCATATAATTGGATCTTTATGGACACAATGAGTAAGGCAGCCAGCTTATATCATGTCCTTTTGTAAGTAATTAAATGTATTCTTATATCCTTTTAAAATATTTAAATGTATTAAATGATAGGCAACTTAACGTAGATGGTACACACGACGCAAATGGTACAGTGCACTAAGAAAAACACACTACAAATTATGTGGCCTGAAATCTGAGATGAAGTGCCCATCATTCACTCAGGTTTTGAACATTTGTTCATCAGGTAATGGCATAAATTGAGAAAATAAATGGATATATAAATGATAGATATATACAGGAATAAATAGATGATAGATAGATAGATAGATAGATAGATAGATAGATAGATAGATAGATAGATAGAGATAGGTAGACAGACAGACTGACTGACAGACAGACAGTAAGTAGATAGACAAATAGTTGACGCAGGAAGCTAAGCATAGTATCAATATTACCAGCTAATATGTGATCAAGATGTTAAAATTGTCTGAAAAAGAATTTCAATATCGCACAAATGACTTTGAAAGAAAAGTCATCTCTCTACTTGTGGGACATATAAAAAAATGGGACACTAGGAGAGAATCATCTCTCAACTTCATCCATTCTTCATTTCTATAGTTTTGTGGCTTCTAGTGAAATTTCTTGGCCACTCTGATTTATCTGCCTGACAAAATGTACAACCAACTCCATTCAACTTTTACCATACAGCATTTAATTAAAGTTACTATCTACAGAACTCTGAGCACCTGGGTAAGGGCAACCAGCAGTATTAAAGTTAAATTCCTGGAACTAACTGGTTGGTCTTCCTTAAAACTCCAGGTGGCTTTGTCCTTAAATTTCAGAATTAACTTTTTCTCTCAGCTGGAGGCATTAATCAAGGCTCAGCAAGATGCATTAGACACTGCAAAACTCCATCTTGTTCCACTGGTGAAAATCTATAACAATTCTATCATCCAATATGAAACTGAACAATGCACAGAGGCTGAACTGAAGAGCTTTGGGGACTAAGGCAGGAACAACCATTTCCTGCATTTTCAAAAATGATCTATTTATATAGATAAATATGCAATCTGAGTTCAAAAATTAAAAACTGGATATCACTTCAGGAGGCTCTGCTGAGCAACCAAAATTAGATCATTGTGCAGAAATCTTTGTAGTTATCCACTGCATCTGACATCGCTGACCTGACTTCTGGGGAAGAACTAGATTACATGGCTCATATGCTGACCTTATCATGAAGTATAACTTGAATGCCAAGCTAGACCCAGGTGAATTTTCCTCAATACGGTGACACAGGGTGACATTGCCTCCTTGTTGACCTCCTGACTGGCCACCTAGTAAGCCTTAGGATTCTGATTCAATTTGCATTATTGACCTTAATCCACATTTCCAAGGTAACTATCAAAGGAATAAATAAAATACAAAGAAATATCTGGAGAACAAACCAACCTACCTGTGTAGGTCAAGAAGAAAATCATGCCATTGAGTGGTCAGCAAAAAGTCAAGAGTTCTCAAATTATAACTATATAATCGTTTCTCTACTTACCTTGATAATTGCCCAGAAAGTGACTGGGGCCTATGTTCTCTTTGAGGGTCAGTGACATTCTATAGCCACATTGTCCTACTAATGAGAAGATGGGGAAAATAAAGTCATAAATCATTCTAAGTCGACACGGGAATGAGGAGTTCTATGTTTAAGTTAATCAGATTATTGAAATATCACAGTAAACTGAATACCTTGAATGAACCATGTAATATAACTGTTCAGAAAAAGAAAACCTATTATAGCATATGTTAGGATCAAGTGCCTTTGTAGTATGACTACAATTGGATGATGGGACTGGAAAAGCAATCATGACATGACAAGGTGTTTCCAACAGTGAGACACTACCCATGGCTATTGGAATTGTTAAAAGGGCCAATATTATTTACCAAGAATGACTGGAAGCCATGCTTGATGGTTTCAGGCTTTCTCACCACAAGAGGTCAATCTTGGCAGGAAGATTGGCTTCTAATATGCATTAATAATTTCTGTATCTGAGACATGAGATCCTTTACTTCATTGCTAGGCTACAGTGATGGATAGGCTGCTGTCTGATTGTATGATGGATATGGGCAACAGTAGTGCAATTTGGACATTTTAGGCTTGATCAGCAGCTTGGTTCTACTCAGTCTTCTTAGAGAATGAGTTCTTACAACAGACATTTCACATGAGTCATTCATACAGTTTGATCCATTGCTGTGACTTACATCCGAGACTCACAGATCAAAAATGGATATCTTTAATTTACCAATCTACTGGGTTCTATAACTACTAGAGCACAGACAGCAAGGCTGGATAAAAGCAGCCCTTCCCTAAAGGAAGAGTAGCAAAGACTTTAATAATGACTGGATTTTGTACACTGGAAGAATCGGCACGTCTAGTCTAGAGTTTGCAAAACTGTGGCTGAAGCTGGAGAGATGCAACTGCTATGGTCATTATCCTTCAGATTAGTCCAGCTGTCCATGAAATCAATACAGTTGTTCATGATTCTCTGTTAATGGCCACTCTTCGGATTTGGCTTTTCTATACATGGAAGAGTGAAAGATAAGCTGTCCACTTCAAGGTACCTATAACTTATGTGTATGAAGCCAAAATGTTCCAAAGCTAGTGGTGTGATGATATATGGGATTGGTGCTATACAGGGATGCTGTTGAGTTCTACTTTTTAATCTTGCACATATATGTTTGAGTGGTTTATATGTCTATAAATATGTGAATTTGCATGTGTGTGGCTACACATGTGTATACACATGTATTTAAAGTGTAATGATTACATTTGTTGTCTTCCTGGATTACTCTTTGCCTCTATGTGGATGCAGGGCCACTCCTTGAACCTAGAGCTCATTTTTATCACTTTGGTCACTGTAATTAGCTATCTTGTGTGGAGGATCCTGTCTCCAACCTCTCATGAACAGAGATTACAGGCTGGTGGTCACTCCTTCCTGGCTTTTACGTTGATTCTGGGATTGCAAACTCTAGTTGTCATGCTTGCGCAATTTATTTACCTACTGAGTCATTTTTTTTTTTTACCCTAGCCATGTGAAACCTTGACTTCAAGCTATGAACCCCTAGACAGAAACATTAGGCTATGCCACAAGGCCTTCATGGCTCAGGATTCAATCACCAAACCCAGACACTATTGTGGATGCCAGCAAGTGCTGTCTCCTGACAGGTTTTGACAGTGCCAGACTAATACAGAAGTAGAGGCTCACAGCCATCCATTGACTGAGCAAGGGCTTCCCAATGAAGCAGCTAGAGAAAGGACTCAAGGAACTGAAGGGTTTGCAGCCCCTTAGGGCAAACAACAATATGAACTAACTAGTACCCTCAGAGCTCCCAGGGACTAAACCACCAATCAAAGAGTACACATGGTGGGACTCATGGCTACCAGTACATATGTAGCAGTGGATGCCCTAGTTGGTCATCAATGGGAGGAGAGGCCCTTGGTCCTGTAAAGATTCTATGCCCCAGTGTAGGGAAATGCCAGGGCCAGGAAGTGGGAGAGGGTGGGTTGGTGAGCAGGGGGAGGAGGGAGGGAACAGGTTTGGCTTTTTTGGTTTTTTTGGGGTTTTGTTTTTCTGTTTTTCCAGAGGGGAAACTGGGAAAGGAGATATCATTTGATATGTAAATAAAGAAAATATCTACTAAAAAATAAATAAAAATAAAAAAATGAGTTAGAGGGATTATTTGTGCTTCTCAGAGGGGAGACTCTGTGTCATCAAAACAAGTCCAAATAGTGAGGGGCTGCCCTGAGTACAGGTGGCTTTCCTTTAGCATTGCACATAATACTTGTCAAGTCACAATGTCTTGAAGACATGGGACTGAATACAGAAAGCACATCACAGCTTCCTGGACCACAGGCTCATTTGGATGTGATAACCTAAAAATATAGTCAAGTTTTAGGAATAAGAGAATTCACAGAATAGGTACACATAACATCTGCTATACAATTCATTCATTCAGGTGTTGGTCCTCTTTGGGTAGAATATTGAGGTCACACTTTCTCCTTGACTGTTAAGGAAATGACATCATGAATATACTGAAAATAATCTCAGGAAACTGCTATTAGTGACACATAATGTGTTTTTGTTTTAGGGGAAACAATATTTTCAAATGTTAGCAGTAGGTTGGCAGAAGACACCCACGGCCTATAACTTGGGTCCCAGCACTCCTCTGATGAACACATATGGGATGGAAAGGGATGGTGCGATGGTGTACATCCATCTTGAAGCTTATGCAGATTCAAACTCAGGCTCTGAACCTGCCACCTGGCCTTAGGATCCTCCTGGATCTAGACAACAATGGAGGTCTGAGGTGAGGAAGTGTTTTTAAGACTAGACCTCCTTTAAGGACCACTATGGTCTGTGATGACACTGGAGATATCTGTGGTCTATGCTGCTACTCTAGGCCAAGATGAAGCAGAATATCTATGTGCCCATATATGGTAAGTGCCTCTGACTCATGTATTGGTGATGTGTGACCTTGGGTTTTGTTGACTGGATATAGGGGGCAATGGGGAATGTTGATATGAGCTGCATAAGTAGACATCTGAGGTCCAGGGCCAATAAAGCCACTGGAGGTCATGAATGAGACAGTGGTCCTGATCCAGGCAAAGATTATGTGGATGTCTGTAACCCATGCTACCACTGAATCCCAAGAGGATGTCCTTGGTCTGAGTTGCTATCTGAATCCATACTAATGTCCCTGGGCATGAAAGAAATGGCCCTGACCCCACCCTCTTTAGCAGTCTCACAGCAGCACCCAAATGGTGTTTTGGATAGGACACAATGGACTCCATCTCTGTCAGGAAAGCTGGTCATATCCGTCACTTGCCACTGCACAGTTCTTCTTAGTTAATAGTTTTGGCATGAATGCAGGCATAGAAAGACTTATCATCCTTGTCCTCCCTTGGGGTATTGAACACTAGAAATTTGACCATGCTTTGTTGACTCATTTTTTTATTGTCATGTTTTTTTTTCCTTCCTTCTTTTTGTTTTTTAGGGTGGGATGGTAGGTCAGAGGGGATTAGGATGGAAAGGGGAAGACTGAGGTGTGAGCATGATGGGGATGCATGATGTGAGATTCCCACATAATCAATAAAAAAAATAAATAAATAAAAAGAGTGTTTGTTGTGTAAACTTTCCTGAAAGAGAGCCCAGAGGTAAGGGCAACCAGTGGTCCTACTTACAAGAGGGACAGAAGTGTTACTGAGAGGCAGAGACTCCATTTGTACAGTTGCACCTTGTACAGCTGGGTTATCCTTCCTGGGTGTTCATCTGTCTTCTGAGAAATCTCCATTCTCACTTTCTTTTCAGGATTCCTCTGAGAGGCATGTGCATGGAATGTGTGTGTGTGTGTGTGTGTGTGTGTGTGTGTGTGTGTGTGTGTGTGAATTCACCTTAAACTAGGTTATAAGCAAATGAACCAAAATCACGCAAGTTAAGAGAAAAGATTAACTTTATCTTCTAGTGTCATTGACATTGAATGCATTATCATGAATTTATTCAGCTTTATGTCCTTTAATACATATTTTAGGATAAATGAATTCATATTCCTTGATGATATAATTACTGCCCATCAGTAGAAACATAAAATGTATAATGGCTTATTAGCTAATAATTTGAGGGGCAGTTCATATCATCAAGACATATGTTTTGAAGACTATGCAAAGAGTGGGATCCCTACCATCCAGTGCTTATCTGAGAGTTAATTACTTTAGATAAAATGCAATTACTAAGAACTGGAGAGATGGTTCAGTAGTTAAGAGCACTTGCTCTTCTTCTAAGATCTGGGTTCAATTCCTAACACTCACATGGCTGGTAACATCTATCTGTAATTCTTGCTCTAGGGGATCCAATGCCCTCTTCTGGCTTGTCTACACACCAGCTCCTGCCTAGGCAAAGTGTACATACATGTGAAATTATTTTTAACTTAAAAAATAAAAATTTAAATGAATTACTCTAGATTGTTCTAAAGACCCTTTCTAGGTCTTTGGTTCACATTAATAATTACCTCAAACATAGTCGTTCTTTTACATTATGGAACTCTTTTGTCATTTCTGGGCTTTGGAGATGGCTCAGCAGGTAGAAATGCTTGCCACACAAACCTTGCCAACTTGAATTTGATCCCCAAATTCACAGTGAGTCATGTGAGAGTTAGCTGGGAAAATTTAAAAATCGCACCAGATTTGAAGACTGTGTACAGACTCTTCCTTAATTGGTCTGGGGTAGAGCTCGTGGTGTAGAGTTTTTTCAGTTCCTCAAGTCTTTCCATGTTGCAGCCAGGGGTGAGTTGCCCTGACCTATATTGTGGAATATGCTGCTGTGAGGTTTACTCTACCTCCTTTGTCTGGAAGACAATTTTTACGGAGCCTTTAGTGTCCTTGAAGTATACGAACAATTAAATCACACAAAACAATTTTAAAATTTTATGGCCTTATTTGAAAATTTAAAATGGAAGGTGAGAATCAAAATGTGTCATTAATTTATTTCTCTACCTTCACTTTGGAGAAAGTGAGGCTTGAGTGAGGTGGTAAATCCAAAACATCTGGGTCATTTTTCCAAATTAAAATAACCATGTTCCCACCAGGAGAGTCTAATATTTGGAAAGGCATGTGAGTGCAAGAAGGAAACACATGAAACTGGAAATGTTTCTAGATCACTCTGATCCCACACCCTTCACCATGGACATCCATTAACTTCCTACCAGTGTGTCTAACTTATCAAAGGTGTTAGGAGGAGGTCACAGCTATTGGTGGTCAGCCACAATTTCTTAATCTCATTATATGATCATTTTCATCATTAGAGAACCTCCAAAGGAGAGTCTGGGAGAAAAAAAAAAAGAATGTGTCTGCTTGGGAATAATATCACAGATTAGAGCAATGCGCCCTCTAGGATAAAGATTACTACTCTACTCTGCTAATAATACTCCACTCTAAAAACAATAAGAGTGATAGACTTATTCTAGAAATAACAACAAACTTAATTTTACATTTGGAAAACATATTTTCAAAAATTATTTGTGTGCATGTGCATATGCATGTTTGTGTTTACAAGTGTCCCTGTGCATGAGTGGGTGTCAGAGAACAACTTTGGGGGGTCAGTTCCTTTCTTCCACTTCAGTCTTGTGTGACACGTGCTAGTATATACGGGGCTATTGCACCAGCCCAGAGATAAGAATCCTTACAGGACAATGAACAGCATGTGAGTAAATTTATATTACCAGTTTCCAGAATACCCATTGCCCAGCATCGTGTTTGACTAATACATATAAAAACACACACAAGAAATGAGTTTTAAAGGTCAAAACAACCCCAACTCCCTTTTGTCCAATCGCTGTGTGTGAGCTTTACATAGACAGATAAGACGGGCCCCATGGAGTCTCCAACCCTGGGTACACAAAGTGTGCTCCAGGAATAGCACTTCCCTGTCACCTGGGGCTGAGAGTTTCCTCTGCATTGCCAACTTAATCATTATTAACAACAGCCCAAGTGATTTGTAAGCACATCAAATGTACATAGTGTAGATTCAGTCCCTGCTTTAACGACAATGAGTTAATCCACTACCATTAAGGAAGCAACAGAGCCTCTGATGCCTGCAGAGCTATTTTGTGCATTTTTGTAAAATTATACGAAAATCCATTTTAACAGGATAAAAATATAGGCTTTACAAATTTTAAATTCTTACTTTTCACCACACACAAAAGAACCTTGCTATTGTAACAGAGTGAAATTCTCAACCTTTTTTTTTTTTTTTTTTTTTTTTGAGTAGAGTAGGCTTATACAAGGGAACATGTGAGCTGCCTGTTGCTGGTGGTGTTGGTGAGTGGTGGCGGTGGTGCTGGTGAGTGGTGGCGGCAGTGCTGGTGAGTGGTGGTGGCAGTGGTGGTGAGGGTGGTGGCATTCCCTGTCTCATTGTCTTTCTTGCTCATTTTCCCACTTTTATTTCAGAAAATGAATACTACTGCCCATAATTTGCTAACAAGTGAACATGCAGAATTGCAAACTGCTCTTGAGTGTTAAAGGCAGAACCAGCCAGCCAACCAAGAAAAAAAAAACCAAAACAACAAACAAACAAACAAACCTAAAAGCACAGCCATAGCCTCTATCTATTATTTTTTATCTTAAGTAAATACTTGAGGAGGCGGCTCACAGAGATGTGGAGCATCAAAAGGAAAGGGAGGGAGGTCCCAACTTAAGTTATGCAACCTGAAATAAAGAAATGAACTCTTGATATCAAAGATGATAATAAAGATCAAGTCATTCCTTTTTCGGAGAGCACCCTTAAGCTTACACAATCACAGCAATAACAGGAAAGGGTAGTGCCAGAAGAAGTTCCTAACAAGCCCCGCTCTTCCCCAGTGCACATCAAAACTTGCCTTCTCAAGCTTTCTCACATTCAATGTTCTCTTCTGCGTGGCCTTGGCAGTGCAGGGAAACCATGTGAGCACACACTCATGGTTTTCTCACCTAGTTAAAGGATGGTCATCCCCTGGGGGAAATGCTACACTCTGTCTGAAGGATCCAGACTGATGATATTTATTTTGAACTGAAGCCATTCTATCATGTTTATGACATTTTACAAGCAAGAAGCCCAGAGCATCTCCCCCTTTCTTTTTTGGAATGTGTAAAACATAAAATTTTAACATTTCCGATGTATGTAACTTGGTCTGGACAGGTAATTATATCACTGACTGAACATAGCATTTAGGACATGCTTTGAGTAATTCCTTGGAAAGCTATGCCAATATATGTGGACTATATGTGATACAAAGGGCCAAGTCCTAATAAAGACCATGCCTTATAAAGAATGCAGTGTGGCTTTGCCTGACGTACATAGAGGCAGGTCCACACTCTCAAAGCAACACCTTGTGCCAAGATTCATAATAGAAAATACTTGGCTCAAGGCCACTGTAGTAGATTCATTCGACTGCTGTGATTCTGCAACGGTTTTACTCCAAATCTCTAATCTCTGTAAAGAAATGGCTAAAAAAAATGCAAACTGTTGAAAGAGAAATTGGAATAATATGTTTGATCAAATCACTATTTTTTTGTCTTTTGGGTTTTTTTTATATGATTGGTTCTCTTTTTCAAAGGAGATATTGTTTATATTATGCATTGCTGTGGCCTGACTTTCATTAGGCCTTAATTTAATGATTCTGTTTTTCTAAGAATGTTCTAGTCTGATTGTCATTCCAAGGCAATATGAAGGTTAGGAGACACAGAGGTTTCTGACATGCTATACTCTTGGGAAACAGTAGGGGGCTATGGGGATTGTTCCTGTTGAAAGAAAAATTGAAAAGGAATTGGGATCTAAAAAGTTATTGGTCTCCAGTTTATACTATGAGTCAAAATTAGACTATTCAGAGAGCAGTGGTGTTAAATTGCAATGTCTAGGCTGCAATTTAAAAAATGGGAGGGGAGAAAGAATTTCCTTGAATGCCTAACACAGAATGTGACAACTAATATTGATCAATGGAACAAATCCTCCAAATCAGTGATCCCCCAAGTTGTATTAGCATTTCCGCTCCCTTTTCCTAAACCCTCCCCATTTCTCCTTAGCTCCTCCTTTCCTTTGTTTAAATGGGATTCCAAGAGAAGGAGAACTTGCTTACCTTCACTTCTACCATGCCAATTGTACATGTTCAATACATGATTATCTTAGAAATAAAAGAATTTATGATAGAACTCTTAGTAATAATTTATGTAAATTTTACAAATAAACAGTGTCTTTCTCTCAACCTCCACAAAAGAGCTGAACTGACAGCTTTCTTTTTTCTACTGTCCAGTATCTAAGAATTTTACAACCTGTGAACTTACAGGGGACACTCTAGGGTCTGAATAGGTACTCCTCCCAAATTCTGGTTTAAACTCACTATAGTAGTAACTGGTGAGGTCTTTGGGGAAGTGGTTAGTTCACTTAAAAAATGGATTATAAAAGCGGCCTCAGAGAGTCCGTTCCTCTTCCTGATCACTCTGCCTTCTAGGTATGAAGATATAAATTTTATATCTATGACAAGTAGAACAACACAGCCCCCTTGGGGGAAGAGAGGTAGCTTCCATCACACAAGAACGCCAGGACCTCGACTTTAGACTTCCCAGCATAAATAGCTATAAGTGAAAAAACTGCATTGATGATTTTTTAAATTTAATTAAAGTCTTTAATGGAACTATGAAAATGGACTAAGAGAGGGGCTGCTTCTCCTCTTTGGATAGATGGCAATTGTAGCAGTCAGAAGTGACTAATACAGTTCATATGGTTTGAATATGAAAATGTGTAATGAAAATGATGGTGATAGTTTCCTAACAGACTATGCCTTAAAAAACAAATCACATAATAACTAATGACCGTATGACAGCATTACAATCCATCATTATTATCTGCTGTTTGCTGAATTCCAGTTCTAAGAGTTACTCAGCAGAAGAAAATTTGTAAGAGCAGAAGTTGGTAGAATAAAAGCTATTTCAGACTCAAACATCCATCGTATACCCCCTCCCTGATCTCCATTTTCAATTCATTTCCTTTCCTTCCCACACGTCCTAGCAAGGATATAATATTCCAAGCATTCTCTGGCTTTCTTCTGCAGATGTGAGCATGCATATGCTAATTCAACAAACTTCCTCCCGTCTTATTCCTAAATTCATAACATCTTCAGTGTTTTCTAAACAAAAACACTTCAGCTATCCAGATTACAAATACTGATATGCACTTGGCAAGAATTTAACTGCAGGGAAACTACATTTTTTGCCCCTCTGAAAACTTTTAAATTTCCTCTGAAACTGTTGAACTTTGCATATTTAGCTCTATCAAAATTTTCATCCATAGTGCGTGGGTGTCAGGAAAGGAAAAGATTAATACTTGATAAAAACAAAACAATGTATGTTTTTTTTTGTATTTTCTTTATTTACACGTACATTTTCCCCTTCCCATTTCTCCTCCAAAACAAACAAACAAACAAACAAACAAAAACAAGAACAAACCCCTTTTGCCTCCCCCCTCCCAATGCCTGTCGCCCCACCCTCTCCCACTTATTGGCCCTGGCATTCCCCTACACTGGGGCACAAAACCTTCACAAGGCTGAGGTCCTTTACTCCTATTGATGATCAAATTTGCAATCCTCTACTATATACCTGCTGCCAGTACATTCAATCCCACCCTGTATAGTCCTTGATTGGTGGTTGGGTCCCTGGGAGCTCTGAGGGTACTAGTTAGTAATGTATGTTTTTACATAATTATTTAAAATGATTCCTGAATATGGAGACTGGTTTGATAAAGGATATGCTCAAGTGAGTAAATAAAGTAATATCGGATTGTGCCTGAAAACCATCTTCAAACACTCAGAAAATGTTTGTATTTTTCCCCTTTTCTGTCTTGGCTTCTTGTTTGTTCATTCATTTATTCATTAATTGAATATGTATCAAGCACTGGTTGTGTATAATACATTATGACATGTTAGAAAATAGAAAGGTTACTGCACTGAGCCATTCCCCTTGAGGAACTTATACTTTAAGTGTTTTATGTGTTATGTTTTAAGTTTAATTCCCTGAGAATTTTAATTCTTAGTATATTAGATATTACCAGAGAAGGAAAAAAACCTAATATATGATAAAAGCAAAACAGTATGTGTAGACAAGTCTGCTAACTAGGACTGACACAACCAAAGAGTCTGTGTTAGAAGTTTACAAGAGAAATTCATTTTCTCCAAATTCTAGAGGTCAGAACATCTATGACGATCTTAAGAGGGTTTGACTTAAAGGGAGCAAATTATTGATATGGCTTTATATGAGATATAAAAATATAATTATTAGAATCTTCCTTTATTATAAGGTCTCCATTATATTAACTTAAAGGCTTCCTTTATAATATCATTTACCCACTGTTACTTTCTAAAAACACAGTCTTCAGTTTAGTGTAAGTAAGAGTCAGAGGAGGGAAACTATTGTCAGAGGTAAACAGAATGGTTTTCCTGGATGAAAAATTGAAAAGAATATTGATAAGAAAAAGTAATATAAAAATTGATTCTAATTTGTTAACAACCATGAATGCTATACTAACATTGTTAGTATGCTTTATTTACTTAAAAAGAAATGAAGAACCATTGATAATGTTCAGAAAGGGACATGTTCAAATCTATGCTTTTTTTTTTTTTTTTTGTAAGACTAAGATGACTAAAGTGATGAATAACACGGAATGAATTTGGAGACGAATAAAACTGAGTATTAAGTGGATAAAGTGGAGAGGAGTGAGGAATAACTCAGTGAGAAATAGATGATTTTGGAGAGGACTTGAATTTTAGTGTGAGGCTTCTGAACCTTTACAGAAGGTAAAGAAGAGATGTGCTTCTGAACTGCATCTTCCAAGGATGCTAGTGAAAGGAAGGCATTCAGGGAACTGAATGTAAACATATCTATCTGACAGAAAAGAATAGCAGAATAGTTATGACATGAACAAGAGGATACAAAAATTGTTAGGTACATTAATAACTACAATTTCTGGTTGAATCTTCATGAATTAAATGTCTGTAGAGCATCTTTGTTCGTGAGAGTGAATAAACTTATTTGGATCACTTACTCATGATCTTCTATACCACAGCTTCATTTGTTTGTTGTTCTTTTTTATGTTTGCCACATCTATATATCACTGTATATCATCATAATAAATATGCTTAATAGGTGTGTACATTATTATTACTATTTTTTAATTTAGGAAACTAAATAAAGTAGTTAAATGAATAAATAAATCAGGATCAAACACTGGTATGACTAAATTCATGCTTAAGACCTTAGTCTATAGTTACAACCTATTGTACATGCTGAGTCCACCCCAGCGAATGTTGTTATGTGCCATTCATAACAGGAAGTGAGTTTTCTGACACTAAACTGGTCACTATGTACTTGAAATGTGGAGTGGCAGGGGAGTTACATGTCTACTGGGCTTTATCCTCATGTTTAGTTGATACAGTAGGCTTCTATTGACATTGCTGGCTTTGAGACTCTACTCCAACTCTTTGGTTGGGATTCCTATATTCTACATATATTCTGGTTCCTCTCTCAATGGATTTGACAGTGATCTACATACATCTGACCACTAGCTTAAAATTTCCTTCAATTTGTTTTAACAATATTAGAAGCAGTGCTTTATAACCAATCTTATTTTACATGTAATCTGTTCCAATAGATAACAAATAACACAAAAAAAATACAAGAGATGACTAGAACCAAGTTGTCGTCAGCCATGGAGGTCAAAAATCAATCATGGCTAGCTTTTTTCATACTCATTCATTACTTGCCTGAGACTGTTGAAGCATAGCTTTTATTGTGTCCTATACTAAGCATGTTCATTAGTCAGAGTTCTCTAGAGGAGAAGACCTGATAGAATAAATACGAGGGAACAGATAATTTTGGGCTCTAGGATAGAAGTTGTCTGCACACTAGTGCATGAAACTTGATGCCTCAACAGTACCAGTTTTACACTGAAGGTATGGAGGACTCCAGGAAAACGATCATTCTTCCATCCACATTAGAACAATGAAAAACCTGGGTTCTAGTGGCAGTGAACGATGCTGTAGTGAGACTTGAATTAGATAATTCTTAAGAAATACAAACTATGGCTCCTGAAGCTTTGTGTAACCTGAAAAAACAACAGCCATTATGTTGTCTTTATGATCACCATCATGATCCCTATTATCAACACTTTTATTGGTCAATGAAACTTTACACTATGAAAGAAGAAGCCATACCTCAGTAGTAAGAGCTGCCATCTGGTAATTTTGAACTCATTTTGAAAAGAAACAGTCTTTAATATAGAGGATAACCATTGAATTTAAAGTTAACTCTGAGCAATTCTAAATGGAGGTACTGAGAAATTTCTGCAAAGAGTAGGGGAAGAAGAGAAGAAGAAGAAGAAGAAGAAGAAGAAGAAGAAGAAGAAGAAGAAGAAGAAGAAGAAGAAGAAGAAGAAGAAGAAGAAGAAAAAGAAGGAGAAGGAGAAG
>JADRCD010192509.1:0-16877 GCA_019843815.1 Montemys delectorum
TAGACCTCTTAAGAGACAAATTTTGGCTTACACTTCTCTGTTGCTATTTATCATTGAAAGCAGGAACTCAAAAAAGGTAGAAACCTGAAGATAGGTTGTGGTGCAGAGGCCATAGCAGAATACTGCTTACTGGCTTATGGCTTGCTCAGACTCCTATCTCATAGAACCTAGTATCACCAGCCCAGGCATGACCCTACCTACAAGGGATTGGGCCTTTCCACATCAATCATCAATTATGAAAAAGTCCTACAAACTTGCCTACACCTCAGTCTTTATGGGTGCATTTTTTCAATTGATGTTCCCTCCTCTTAGACAACTGTAGTTTCTGTTAAACTGGTATAAAATCTATCCAGGACAAAAGAGGTTTGACATGTAGACTATAAAATATTCTTGAATACTATAAGTAAAGCTGAGGGATCATTCTGACAGGAGTTGGAAAGGCCAGAAAGCAGAGAAAATGTAGAGTGTGGAGGCCAAGCTCCTGAGGTTTCAGCAGGAAACAGGGATGTTATCAGAAAGCTGGGGACATTCATGTGTCAATTTGACAAAGAATATGGTTTCTTTCTGCCCATGTCCTGAGAACTGAATGAAGCTGCATTGAAAGATAAAGAACTAGTCTGTTTAGCTGATGAAATTTCAATCTAGGAAAACATTCAAGCTGTAACATGGTGGCTGTTACTGTATTTATCCAGGTCTACAGTGAAAGAGATCAAAACACTGGGCAGAAAGATGAAATTGTTAGAGAAGGTTATTGAGCCCATGCCTGTTAAATGTTGTAGCCAGGACACATGTTGAAAATGGTTATACTTTTAAAAATAGATATCCTGCTCTGCCCTGGGATCATAGTAAGTATGCCTCCAAGGATAAGTCACTATCCATCAAAGGCTCCATTACATGAAAAGATAAATATATTTGAAAGGAGAGAGTCAAAATTGGCCTCCAGGCTCCCTCAGTATCACAAGTACCTGTTATACATTTAAAGTCCACACTAGCACCCTACCCTTCCCTCCCCCAGCTACTCGCCCTCATTATAATCCACATAATCTGTCCACTCCAGACCCTCTCTTCCCCTATCAGCTGAGGTTTGTTAGGGGTACAAGGGAATGGAGCTTGCTTTCCTAGTTTCAGGTAAGATTCAGACAAGTCTAATGTAATTTTCCGCCTGCAGGAACATAAAATAAGTTGAAGAAGGAAAAGATGTCAAAAAAGTGAGAAATTTAAAGGCTGAAGGACTCTTGAATGGTCTGGTTCCCCATTTCCCTTTAGGTTCCAAACATATAGAAATACTTTATGTGTTTGAGAAAGTAAAATAAGGAAAATTCTGAATGTCCTTTCCTTTTACCCAGTAGAACTTAAGAAAACTTCCAATGTCATAGACTACCAAGACTGTGCCCTGGGAGTATCTGTGGCTACCTTCAAAATGTAGTTCTGCAAAACAGTCAGTCTCACTATGTTTCTCATGTCCCAAGGAATGAGACTGATGTGCAGAGGATCAGGGAGCCATGTGAGGGTAGACTTACATCTGTGTACATGTCAAGACTGGGCCAGATGGATAAGTGTTCAGCTGTTGGCATGCAGTAGGAACACAGCTAGAGCCTAAAGGAAATAGGAGTGAGAGCCTTCCTCTCACTCAGCATTGAATTTTAAAATTATTTTTGTGTATCAACAGAAAAGAGAATCTTCAGATTCAAGGACTGTGTGTGCTGTGAAAGTTTCTATAAATTGTCAACTACAAACTGGAGTCCAAACGAGTCTCCTGAATCTAGAGTCTGTCTCCATTCATGATGCCACAGTGAAGGCTGACTTGGGGAAGAAATGGCACATTGTTCCACACTTTGTTTTGTTTGAAATTTTATCCAGAAATTTGGCAATAAAAGACCTGATTTCATAAATAAAGGAATAGAGCTGTAAGTCATGGTTTGGGCCATATTAACAGAAGAGAGATACCCCCATACTCAAATTAGTTTACAGGAAGACTGTGTTTCCTACATTCAGATCTAAAGTTAATGAAGAGTGAATGACAAGCATCTCGTCCTAATGGCAGGGGAAGAAGCATTCAGTGTTGAGCTATTGGCCCACAGGAAAATAAATCATGTTCTTACTGAGAGGCTTTTGCCCTTCCTGTCCATGCAATTGCTACAAACTCCACTATAGCTTTTCCTAATGTTTCACAGATGCATCCGCATAGCAAGACAGGAATGGAAATGTTCTGGAATTAGAGTAAAAAAATAAAATGCAGGAATAAGTTACATGCAAACTAACAATTGTGCTAAGGAATGCAGAAAACTATCCAAATAGAAGAGCTAAAGTCCCCAATCCCTCAGGAAGGAAACAAAAGCAATACCATCAGTGTCTTGTAAAGGTGAGTTAGCATTACACATGCCGGCAGGTCTCAAGCCATTACACGGAAACAAGATCTAAAAATCCAAGTGCTCTCCTCCTCTCCACTACTCTCCTTTGCTGCTTGTTTTATCCTTCTTTATTATTATCATTTTGAATAATAAATGTTCATGGACAAGTCTACAAGGAGCTATGTAGCTTTATCCCTCTTTTTACTTTGTCTTCAGAGTCTTATTAATTTGCTCAACTGACATTGAACTCACTCTACTCAAGCAGGCCTTGAACTTGGGATCCTCCTGGTCCAATCTTCCTAGAAGTTGAGATTCAGCCCTTTGCTATCAGCCTTAGTTTATTCGATGTTCTTCTTTAAATATTCTAACTTCAGCAAAGATGTCAGAAAAGTATTCTTGAATTCATGGTCTACAGACAGGAATAAGTTAGCACAATGGGGAAGTTTACTATGTGGAGCCATTTGGTGGCAAAGCAATTTTCATTCCTATAACATGTTGAGAAAAAAGAATTTTTAAATGATACTAGTGCACAATAAGCATAATTGACAATGGCTTGGAGCTTGATCTTGGGAATCAGAGAATGCAGGTTATGATGATCTTATGTTTATTAGGTAATTGTGGCTGTATCTCTACATCATCTCTCTCAGATCAATCATCACTATAATTGGATTAATAAAGTTATTATTTTGATTGAATTCATAAAAGCACTTAAAATTATGCCTGTAGTTCAATTAGCCAACACTAATTATGCATATTATATGGGCTTATTTATTACAGCTCGGGGAAATTATCAGGATATTAAAAGTAACCTGGAGTGCATGGACTCAATAGATATATTACCAAAAAATCATTTAACTTATGATTTTTAAATTATCTTCCCATATACTTTATTCTGGCGATTTTTATACTAACCTTACAAAATGGTCTTTGCTATTATAATTATCAAGGGGTATTTTACTTTCTCATTGCTGTTATAGGATACCCTGAACAATGCAACCTAGGAAAGACATGGCAAAAGACAGGGACGGTCTGGTTCCAGGAACAGGAAGTTAACTGGTCATGCTGCACACACATTCAGGAAGCAAATGGTGAGCAGAATGTATGGCTAAAATTGAGGGTTACGGCCAGCAACCCACCTCCTCCAGCAAGTCTGCGCCTTCTCCTGTCACACAACTGTTCCAGTTACCTTTCTGTTGCTGAGATAAAGCCTCCTAACAGAAGTCAATCACGAGGAACTCAGATGGATAGTTGCATTAGTTCCACAGCCAAAAGCACAGGGAAATGAAAGTATGCTTATTCTTCCTACTGCTTCCTTGTACTCAGCTCAATTTCTATACTTTTATACAGTGAAGAAATAGTGCCACTCACAGTGGGCTGGGTCTTCCCACAGAAATTGACTTAATTAAATCAATCCCCAACAGACAGGCCCACAGGCCAACACAATGTATACAAGCCCTCACTGATATCTCTTCTCAGGTGTGTCAAGCTACCCATTACAACAACCTTGCCTAATGGCATCACCCTCTGGGAACCAAGTATTCAAAAACATGACCTTATGCAGACATTTTATTTTTAGAGCACAGTATGTTGTGGCTGGCTCCCATATGCTCATGAAAATCTCTTAATGCAAAATTCATCTAGTCAACTTCAAAAGGCCTCATGACCTTTAATAGTCCTAGCACTGTTTAAATGTCTAAAAAGTCCAAAGTCTCTTCTAAGACTAATGCATTAGCCTAGTTAAACCCCTGTAAAATAAGAATACAAATTACATATTTCCACCATACAGTGGCCAAATGGAGGGAATGGTGGCATGGCAAAAAAAGACTGAGTAAAAAAGGGCCACAATCTAGCAGGACAAAGACCAACTAACTTCTGTAGCCTCATATTCAGTATCTGGATATCTTAATGTAGTCAGATATCCTAGTGTAGTCAGATATCCCAGTGTAGTCAGATATCCTAGTGTAGTCAGATATCCCAGTGTAGTCAGATATCCTAGTGTAGTCAGATATCCTAATGTAGTCAGATATCCTAATGTAGTCAGATATCCTAGTGTAGTCAGATATCCCAGTGTAGTCAGCTCCAAAAGGCTATGGAAGTACCATCACTCCAACTGTACTGTTCACAATATACATTCTCTCTTGGTCTGGCCCCGTTTTCTAATTTCAGCTATCCTTGGCAGACATTCATCGTGGCATCTCCAGTATCCTGGGGTTTCCATTACACCTTGTGCCTTGCCTTCACAACTTTACACAGTGGCCTCTGAGGGCTTTTTTGTGTAGACTTTGACTCTGCCACATATTGCTTAGCCTCAGTTGCATTTCAACACACATCACCCATCTTTGAATTTCTCTGCCTTCAATATGTATACCATATGAGCAATACTGACAGGATCTGTTGCTAGTTTTGGATGGGATCTAGTGTTCCTGGACCATAGCTGCATGAGTTTCTGTGTTATGACACTAGAGAAGCGCTCTCCTAGGCTGTTGCTTTTGATATGCAGGGAACCTGTCAGCTGTTCCTAGTTCCGATTTCCTGTTTCACCTAAATTTTCATCCTCACAAGTTGTGGCCTTGAATGAGTGGGTTCTGGCACTCAGGACACATTTCTTACTGCCCTACTGCAAAGGCAGGTTTCTCTTTAATGAACTTAATCTCTTCAACAGTTACAGAAACTTTGTGGTCCATGTTCTCTCTGTTCACAACTTTAATCTTGCTTACACATTTTATAAATAAATTTCATATTTTTTTAAATTTTGTCTATCTGTTGCTATTTCAGTGAAGGCAGTTAGTAATAACTTTAACATGGCCACAGTGTCAACTGTTTTGTAGCTTCCTCTGCCAAAAAAAATCGCCCATTGCTTTTAAATTCAGTCTCAGTCATGATCAAGGATACAGATAGAAGGTAGACATGAATATGATCTGAATGAACCCCTAGCCCAGTTCCTAGCAGAGTCTTTATGAGCCTGGTCTTGAAAGTTCACATTTCTCTCTAACTTCCCAACGAGTGTCAACATCTGGAGACCAAGTGTTCAAACATGTGAGCCTATAGGAACATTTCACATTTGAACTACAAGGGGGAAAGGGGTGGTATGCTACATGATGATTGTGGCCATTAATCTTTATTGTCAGCTTAAATGGATTTAGAATCACCTAGGACATTGAGAAACACCTCTTTGGGTGTGTCTATGGGATACTTCCAGAGATACTGAGTTACTGACTGGGAAAGACATACCCTGAATGGAGAAGGTAAACTCTTTGTCAGATTGTTAGTGTACAGAGAACTAAGGGGAAGGAGAAGAAAATCAGCTTAGCACATGCACCCACTTTCTGGTTTTGGCCATGATGTCATGAATTGTACTAAGTCACACTCTCCTTGCTATCAATGACTGAACTCTACTGTGAGCCACCATAAGTCCTTTCTCCTTTACTTCATTCAGGATTTAGTCAGTACAACATAAAAAACAACGAATACAGTGGGTTTTAGATAAATATATTTTAAACATTCTTTTCAAATTTGAATGTCTCCCCTAGAAAAACCTAAATGAATGTGGACCTTTAACAGTATTTTTCACATTTATTATGTAACTGTGGAAGGTCCCAGATTTATGTCCAAACATTAAAATATAAATTTGAGCTGAGCTATACATTAGTAAAATAGTCCTCGTGTGGCCTGAGAAAAAAGAAATGGAAATCATAGCCAACACACAGAGGTATGAATGGTTATACTCCCACTTTTGAGGAGGGAATGCCCAGGAGTTCAGAAAGTGACCACAACTATGTTTAACCTTGTATACCATTCCTCCCAGAAGGAATACTCTAGCCTACAAATAATATTGTATTCTGCACCTTTTGGAATTTAGGCACCATTAGCTTTCTAACTGGACAAAAATCACATGGGAGATTTTTACTTTCTTCCTCTGTAATTCTTCTTGAACATGAGTACGATTTTCACACAGCAAATGATAAGGAGGCATTGATTATCAAACTATGTAGGGCTTTGCTAACATTCTTTTCATGCCATTCCAGTTTAAGCAAAGCTTTTGAAACCATTCCTCTCATCACGGCAGCATGGAAGGAATCCTGCTCTGCAAGCGATAGAGTGGAAAATCTGGTCTCATGTTAAACAACAACTTCTGAAATGCAGTGGGTCTGAACTTCCCTAAAGCCAAGGAGCAGTGCTCTGAATCCTTTTGAATTTTGCTGCTGTTTGTTTTCATTCATCTGACACCTTAAACCTAAAGGACAATGATAGATTTCTCCTTCCCTTTGGGTCCTTGTGCTAGTGAATCTTCACCCTTTTCCTTCAAGGTCATTTTTAATACACTAAAGACAACCCTAAAACAGACACTATAACTGCACAGGCTCCTGGAACTAGGCATGACATTTTCCCGGGGAAGCGTACTTCTCTGCTTAAAGCATGGTTTTCAAGGAAGACTTAGTGGGTTCTGAATCCTATCTCTGCCACATATTAACTCTATAGTCGGTGGGAGGATATTTTGCCTTTACAAATTTCAGCACAGTCCAAAATGTAAATAAAAGTAAGGACAAGGGTGTCTTTTAAAAGCATTATATGTATTATGTGAAAATCACTTGTTTATGTTTTCATAACTATTGAACACATGTAAGAAAGATTTAGAGATAGGGATGAGAACTCATACTCTTAGTTATGGGTCAAGAGAAAGATAATCATATTCAAATAAAACATAGAAAACTACAAGTCCTAGAGAAAAGGAAACTGTTTAATATAAAGAGTAGAATATGTTCAGTGGTTAGTTAAAGGGCTTGAAGTAATGGCTCAATGGTCAAGAGCATTTACTGCTCTTGCAGAGGACTCAAGTTCAATTCCCAGTATTCATATTACATGATACACAACTGCCTGTAAATGCAGTTCCAGGGTATCCAACGCCTTGTGGCCACCACAGGTTCCTTCACATCCATTGTGTTTATAAACTCTCATAGGCACACACACACACACACACACACACACACACACACACACACACACAAATATATAATAAAATAAAATAACTGGGTAGTCAAGAAGGCGTATAAAATATGACTAAATTAAGATCAAAGCAGCAAAGGGGATAAGTAACTTCAGTTAAACACTTAAGAGTCAGAGGAAGCAATAAATGACAAAATTTAAGTGAGCTTAGTATCAGTATTTCCAAGGATCAGAAATAAAGCTCATGTCAGAGGACTGCAATGACTATAAGATCAATGATTCTGAGATGATACAGAAGAAAAATATAAGTCACATAAACAATGTCACATTCTGCCTCTACCATATGCCAGACCTCAGATTCAAAACAGAGAATATGAACACTTGGACTTTCAGTTTTTCTTTTCTTTTATAAATTTATATGCTACTGAATCACTACTAGAATTTTCTTCCAAGTGTAGAATATCTATAAATACCTAATAAGCCACACCAGCTATTATTACCACTAATATTGTGCTATTAGAACTGCTGAGATAGTCTGGTGCATTTACATCTCAATGCATGGGTGCAGTGCAAGTCTCGTTTTCTATGGAGTAACAATTTGCATCTCCGATGGACAATATAATATCTCAAGTTCACATAGGATGAAAGGGTGTCTTTAAAAAGTATTTTTCAATGCTTATCTAGTTCCAAACATGTTTTGCTATAAAGCATGATTCTCTATCACACAAGCATAGCACAGTAGGGTGCTGACGGATGAAGGGCAAAGTGATTTATTAAGTCATTTTCAGTTTTCAGTTGTTTTTCTTTGCAATAAAGCGAGGAAATGTCACCCCACCCTTGCTACCTTAATGGTCTGTGCTGCTGCATAGCGTAATCCCTCTGTGATCACTCTGACTCTGAAAGTCTTTCCTAGTGTCTCTGTAAGTCTCCCAACATTGACCAACCAATTTATATGGCAATGAAGCTAAATCGTAAAAGCTAATCACGGCCCTGTTTTTAAAGGGTACAAGTTAACATTATTAGACTATTTAGAATGAGGAAAAGCCAAAAAACAGAGTGGTGAAATAAATTTGTGTCTGAATTATAATTTCTGTCATATTTGACAAATACCACATTTGTAGATATCAGTTAAAGTTTATGAATGTTTTTCTTTCTGACATATTATGTAGGTAGATAGATATGTAGATACACACACGCATACATGCCCATATAACTTTTGGTAATACTTAATTGCTAATTTAGTTAATTTCCTTTTGTTTTGTTAGGATTTTTTAAACAATTTTTACTGGAGGTGGGGTGCATGTCATGGCATACATGTGGAGCTCAGAGGACAGCTTGCAAGTGTATTCCTCTTCTTCCCATGTGAGTCCTGAGGATAAAACTCAGACCAACAAGCTGGGCAGCAAATATCTTTACCTACGGAGCCATTTTGCCATCCCCCAAAAGGTATTTTGGTGATAAGGAAACTTAAGTTGCAGTTAAACATTTTTAATTTGGAATCTATTTGTTGTTGTTGTTGTTGTTATAGAAACACTATTTTTGTTTTAGAAAATAACAAACTCTTCTCATTGTCAAATCTTCTGTTTATAATAAAGGAAGATAGAAAAAAGAGGATGCAAACCATCCTTCAGTGCAGCCGCATGCAGGTCACGTGAGCATGGAGGTGATGAACACGAGAAAGAGGGGCAATGATCCAACAACAGATCCAACACACTGTAGAGTTCCCATGGCACACTGCCCCAGACTCTGTGGACTACCTGGCAGCCATCTGCTTTCTCATATGCTGGAGACTCGGGGCTGAGATGGTTGAGTTGGCCAGATCGGTTCCTGCTGAGGCTTCTTCCGGGTGAGTAAAGGCAGCTATCTGTCTCTGGTGTGTTCTCACAACTCTTTCCTTTGTGTGCACACCTCAGGTATCTTTGTATGTGCACATTTCTTCCTGGTAGAAGGAGCCACATCAGATTGGGTAGACTCACACTAATGGCCTCATCTTGAGTTAATTACCCTTTTAAGAGCTTCAGCTTCCAATGCAGTCATGTGCTGAGATGTGGGGTTAAGAATTCAACATGTGACTTCTGGGAGACCCACTTCAGACTATAATCCTGGCTGCCTGCTCAGACTCTCTCCTTCTTTTGTGTCTGAGGTGATCAGATTCTTAAGGGTCGGGAACAAGAAAAATAAGCAGAAACAGAACAGAACACCAGACTGCCCATTGTCTGTTTATATTGGGAACCAGGAGGACCTCACTGGTCTCAACACTGAGAAATGGCCATGTACACCACCAGGATAGGTCACTGAAGGGTTTCTGGTTACCTCGAGATCAGAGATAGACTTAGTAAATGCTGCTCAACTTCACTGTTTAATATTTTCCTTTGCATGTCTTAATATATATAAGAATTTGCAAGTATTATGTTGTCTTAGGGACCTGAACTGCCTTGTCCTGAAGCTGATGATCTCTCTCTTTTATTGGTTACTTGGTGCTGTCACAATATGGCCTTGAGGAAGGTTAATGAAAGCACCTGTTGGAGTTCTACATCTCTGTTCTTCATACATATAAATAATGCAAATTTTGATCAATTTATTAGTTAAAAATTACTGTATCATGAAACGCAGCACATTCTGCAGGCTGTTTGTCCTGCAAACGCTGTCCTATACACAGATGATACCGAAGTGCGTTGTACCAACAAGATTGGAAAGTGCTGCTTCCCTGTGACTTCTGCTTCTGGATAACTTACTGGAACATGTTGTTTGCCAAAGAGTTTCCCATTTTGATATGTAAACAAAAGAAAACAAAATGAAAACAAAAAAGTCTTCCGGATCGTTACGATAAACTTCAGTAATTCAATAACTTAATTTTGTACATAACTAACATTTCTTTTTAAACTAGAGATTATATGTTCTCTTCATTTTGCTACTGAATTACCTACTGATTTGTGTACATTATTTGTATATGCATTATATTATGTTTGTTCCCACATTTCAAAGGGGTCTGTTTTTGACCAATTTCTGTCATTTTGTTTTGATTTTTTTTTTTTTAAAACAGGGTCTCAATCTGTAGCGAAGGTGACCTTGAACTCATGCAGTCCTCCTGCTTTAGCCTCCTGATGGTCAGATTATAGATATAAACCACCTTGCCCAGCTCAGCCATAATGCTGACTGCCTGTAGAATTATATAGTCCAAAGATAAAATTTTCCCCCTTAAAATTTTCTCACATTCTTCCTTTCTATCCCTGAGATCAGATTTATACACACATATGTTTATATGTGCAAACTTCACTATTTAAAAATTAAACTCTCTTTACTTGTCATCTATATGAGATACAAGAACTATGCTTTCCATAAAGTAAATGATCAACTAGATCATTTGTTGCTGGAGGCCATGTGGTATGCAAGAACTACGGCTATGACCCTGAGTAAATTGCTTGCCCTCAAGGAAATGTAGTTCCTGAGAGATGAGGACAACAGTGTGTACTGCCTAGGGTTGATGAGGATAAAACTCTGCTGCATGTGTGAAAACACCTGTGGGCATTCCATAAGTGTTGGTGATTGTCACTTCTGCAGATGGGTTTCTGCTGAACATCAATATTGTCCACACTGCGCTAGTAGCATTTTCTTTATAATGCAGCCCACTTCCTGGACTATTTGGAAAGTTTCCATGGACTAAAATACGTGAGCTTGCTAGAGTTTACGATCACTTCAGCTATGGGTAATTGGCCAGGTTTAGAGTGCCAGGCATAAATTCCCTGCTGTTGATGGACCTTAAGTCCAGGTAGACACATGTTCTCATTACCTCCAATTTAAAAGCAACACTATTGCACCATTGTGGCTCTCTTGCCTGGCCAGTCTTTGTGGTTTGCTGGCTTGATAGCTAAGTAGGAAATGTTTTTGCTCTTGTTCCCCCATGTCAGCTTACCTAGCACCTTTGAATGCTATGAGAGCTAGTCCCCAGAGGAGAGTCTCTCCAGTCACTTACAGATCTGTGAATGGGGAAATAGAAAAATGGGGTGAGAAAGAGTTTAAATGCAGAGGCGAGTGGGAGCAAAATGCAGATAATACAGAGGGAGAAGGAGAAAAGAAAGGGAAACAGCACTAATACCTGAAAAGGCCATAAAGAAACTCTGATGGATAAGCCAACTTAAAAATGCATATTGCATGAATGCATACATATGTAGCTTAAATGAAGTTATGCCACCTGCAGAAAGTATGTCCTTCTTCCTGATCCCAAGATATAAATTACCTGACAAACAAATAAACAAAAAATCCAATGCCAAGAACAGAAAACCTCCCTTCCCGTTGTTCTTGAAATTTGGATCTTTTTGAGTTTAGAAATTAGTTGCAATTTCCCACATTTACCAGTTGAGATGACAATGGTTTGTGCAGCTGTAATAAGGTGAAGGTGATGAGAGCTGTGATTGAAGATGGATTTTCTTCTTTTCCCTTCCAGAAAAGTTCAAGAGACTCCCAAACAATATAGGCTTTTGTTGTTGTGTTGGGTTTTCTCTCAGACTGAAGATACTATCTATTGAGACACCACACACTTTGCACACAGGGCTGCGGAGGGCAGAGCAACCATTATTTAATACACTAAGGATGCCAGAAAGAATTAAAAAGAAATTTTACATTCAATCAAATAAAGCAATCAATTATGTTTTGTTCCCGAGTTTACTGTTTGCTAAATAGTGCCAACATTTGCCCTCATTCCCACAGGGTAATTATCCTTAACCCATGTTCATGTTCAACCTTACAAGTCTACGTATTAATTCATTGTAGTTGCTTCACTTTCAAAATCCATCTTCAATCACAGCTCTCATCACCTTCACCTTATGACAGCTGCACAAACCATTGTCATCTCAACTGGTAACTGTGGCAAACTGCAACTAATTTCTAAACTCAATTCCACCACCTTAAACAAGCCTTGAAACAGGAAAGGACATCACTAGGTCTGCCTCCACAGCAATGTGACGAGTTCAGTGGGAGATACATTCTTAGTTCAAAGGGGAGAAAGATGCAATTGTTTGTCCTACCAGGACTGAATCAGAAGAAGCCTTCCTCAAGATGAAAAGAATGTGTTCCCTGCAGAGTGTGATTAGAAACCTGCCTGGTAGCATTCAATCACCCCACTCCCCACCCGTACCCCCACTCCGAAGCATTCATCATGCCATCCTTAGCCAGCACGCGAAAGAGGTATTCTAGACACTGAACAGTTCTGTCCCTCATCCTGGCTTATACTCATACAACACTGGACTTCACCCAGAGTTATCATTCATATAGTTCTTAAAGCCAGATTTGATAGCACTTTGCACAGATAACAGAAAGGAATTATTTTCACTGAAATATGTTTGGCACAAAAGCTAATATCAGATGTCTATAGCTTAACTACTTCTCCAGTCAAGCTTACTCTACCTTCTGAAAACTTTCCAGTGCTGGTAATTGAGTTGCAAATTTCTCAATGAATGACATATCTGTATCTTATGCAGAGGGATGTACCTAGCAATTGCACTCATAATTATCTTTAGCATGACATTCAGAGCCTAGTTAATTGAAACAAAATCAAAACACAAAGAGAGACCTTTAGTGGCACAGAACAGAAGCTAATTTCTTCCCATTAAAAGGTTAATTCAGCAATATTGGTCATTTAAGGGTCCAAAGAATACAAGATGGTAGGGTGCAGTTCACTTTTCTCTATCTGACTCAGCAGCACAACTTTGGATAATATGGTGGAACAATACCACTGTAATTACAAGCTGCTGAAGAGAACTATGAAAATGCACATATTCTCTTCAATGTTGCTTATAAGAAAAGGTTCTAACATTGTTATACATTGCTTTCTCATTGCCTTGGCTATTTTTGGTGTCTTTCAAATGGTGCTTGTTATTAAACAACCATACACAATTAGCTGTAGTATTTTAACCTAAATGCACCAAAGCTGCAATGGCAAACACATAAGCCAGGCCAGGGATGGCAAACGCTGAGGATATTCTAAATTAAATGCTTACTTACATTTCTAATTATGGGCTACAATACAACCAATTTGTCCCCCGTACTTCCACTTTAGAATACTGACAGAAATGTAAGACATAATTTAAAGGTGTACTTTCAGCTATATGCCTTTATTATCTGATTACTACAGTTCAAATATGGAATACATCATTGTGGACAGGTGGCTGCAATGGGAAGTGGCTGTGCACAATGAGTTCCTGAATGAAATGCACAAAATACCGAGGTCCAAGGGACAGAGGTAATTTTGAACTGTGGATAATGTTGCTAGTTTCCAAATGTAGACATACAGTTTCCCTCTGTCATAAACATTGTCAGTGCTGTGTGTCACTGCTTTTCTATTTTGTATGTCTTCTCTTTCTTTATGGCTGTGTTGTATTCTGACATTCTTTAACAGATCAAGAATAAGACTGAGAGAGGTTGTTCCATAGAGACTAAGCTTAAGGCATTAGCTACCTGTCTTGTTCCTGCAATGACTTAAGCAACTCAACAAAGAAAGAAAAAATTGCTTTGCTATATATTCCATAGTTATAGCAAAGGCATAAGGGCAAGAGTTTGAAATAGTTTGTCCCATGTCACATTGTGTATACCATGAGGAAGCAGAGAGCAATAAATGCTGTGCTCAGCCAGTTTTCTCTGGGGATCCCAGCATGTGAAATGGCACTGCCCACACTCAGGATGGGCCTTGCTGCCTCAATTACGCAGTCTCTCAGAGGCATATCCAAATGGTAACCTAATCCAGATAATCTCTCAAATGCATGTATAGAGGCTTGCCTCTTAGGTCATCCTAAATCTTGTCAAGTTCACAATATTAACCAGCATACTTAGTCTAGCAAGCCTGTCCTTAATTTGTTCCTTTCCCCACAACTTATTTCAGTACCACTTACTCCATAATTATTGATTTTAATTATGAAAAGACAACAGAGTGAAACGCAAATCAATTGATATAAGAAAAAATCTTCATTAAGAAGAAAAGTAGCAATAGATCGTCAGTACACACTAGAGACAGTAAGCTGCATTGGTACTCTGAGAAGCTGAATCATCAATGGTTAGGATAAACTGCTATTTCCCAAAAATTGATGAAGAAAATGCACCATCACTCTCCCATAAACAGAGAAAATAAGATAATTTGAAAAATTTGAAGACCAGAAAATTGAAGCCCCACATAGAATACTTCTTAAAAAAGTACCAACTCCAATGGGATAACCACAGGGGATTCTCAGTAATAGGCATTCAAGATAAATTCTGCAAGTCCAAGCCTCACTTAGCCTCTTCAAGCTGCTCTCACAATTGGAGCATTGCCACATTCTTACACCACCTATTCAGAAGCTCTGTGTGAGGCATAGTAAGCTTTGCTTTCGACAACTTATGATATAGAGACACCCTGGCAAGGAGACACTTCAACGAGTTACCAATAACTACAGTGAAGCTCCAAGACAAACCTGGGCATTCCCTTGTTTCTTCACGTCCATGATGCTCTATAGAGGAGAGAAAACTGACAACAGAATAGATAAAAACATTCATAGGCTGAGTACTGATCTGATCATGCAGAGCGAGGGTTCATTGCCGCTAAGTCTCAGGCAGTCCATAGATAAAGAAATAAGCTCAAGCTGGATTATAGAGGGATTTCTGGCAGATAAAAAGTCAGCACATCTCAGGAGCTCATGAAACCAGTACCTGTCTACCAGGAGCAATTCAATTACATCTTGCCAAGGGACTTATAACTACTTATAGTACTTATGAGCACATCAACGCCCATGCTTTGCCTCCAAGCTCCCTCAGTTTCACAAGTTCCTGATAAAGATTTCAAAGTCCATGCTAAGGGCTGGAGAGATAGCTCAGCAGTTAAGAGGATTATCAGCTCTTCCAGAGGTCCTAAGTTCCATTCCCAGCAACCACATGGTGGCTCATAAGCATCTACAATGTGCTTTGATGCCATCTTCTAGTGCGTAGATGCACATGCAGATAGAACATTCATATGCATAAAATAAATAAGTGAATCAAAGTCCATGCTAGTGCCCTGGCCCTTTCACCTCAGATCTCAGCCGCTCTGAAGCTTGCTGTTCTCACTCTTCTTTCTCTTGATATCTTCTTGCCGTCTTCTGGCTCTCTTGCTATATTCTCTCTCTCTCTCTCTCTCTCTCTCTCTCTCTCTCTCTCTCTCTCTCTCTCTCTCTCTCTCTCTCTCTCCCCTGCTATTCTCTATCTCTTCCTCTCCCCATTGTTGTCTCCCACTGTACTTTCTCACACCCTCTCCACTCTCTCACCTCTCTTGCACATAGCCCTGACCACGTCCAGTCAGTTTCTTTTATCTCTGCTTTGGACACATCCAGATGCCTCTGGATATTTTCACTTTCTTATTCCCAATAAAAACCCTTCCCCTTAATGATAGAGCACTCACATCAGGGGTTCCTTTTCTACATGCACCCCACCACTCTTACATTCAATTGTTTTCTTAGAAAAACTCAACATTCAAAAAGACTCAGAAGTTGGACCCAGCTATAACACTCCTGAGCATATACCCAGAAGATGATCCAACATGTAATAAGGACACATGCTCTACTATGTTCATAGCAGCCTTATTGATAATAACCAGAAAGAACCCAGATGTCCCTCAACAGAGGAATGGATACAGAAATTGTGATACATTTACACAATGGAGTACTACTCAGCTATTAAAAACAATGAATTCATGAAATTCTTAGGCAAATAGATAGAACTAGAAAATATCATTCTGAGTGAGGTAATCCAATCACAAAAGAAAATACATGGCATGCACTCATTGATAAGTGGATACTAGCCCCAAAGCTCCAAATAACCATGATACAATTCACAGACCACATGAAGCTCAATAAGAGGGAAGACCAAAGTGTGGGTGCTTCAGTCCTTCTTAGAAGGAGAACAAAATACTCACAGGAGCAAATATGGAGATAAAGTGTAGAACAGAGACTAAAGGACAGGCCACCCGGAGACTGTCCCACCTGGGAATTCATCCTATATACAGTTACCAAACCCAGACACTATTGTGGATGTCGAGAAGTGCATGCAGAAAGGATCCTGATATGGCTGTCTCCTGAGAGGCCCTGCCAGAGCCTTACAAATACAGAGGTGGACGTTAGCAGCCAACCATTGGACTAAGTGCGGGGTCCGTAATAGAGGAGTTAGAGAAGGGACTGAAAGAGTTGAATGGGTTTGCAACCCCATAGAAAGAACAACAATATCAACCAACCAGATCCCCCAGAACTCTCAGGGACTAAGCCATCAACAAAGGAGTACACATGGCTCCAGCAGCATATGTAGCAAAGAATGGCCTTGTCATGCACCAATGGAAGGAGAGGTCCTGGGTCCTAAGAAGGCTCGATAGATGCCCCAGTGTAGGGGAATTGAGGGTGGGGACGTGGCAGTGGATGGGTGGGTGGAGGAACAGCCTCATAAAAGCAGGGGGAGGTAGGATATGATAGGGTGTTTCCAGGAGGGAGGAAAACCAAGAAAGCAGATAACATTTGAAATGCAGATAAAGAAAATATCCAAGAAGAAAGAAAGAAAGAAAGAAAGAAAGAAAGAAAGAAAGAAAGAAAGAAAGAA